>LWCA01001281.1:0-10407 GCA_001642005.1 Intoshia linei | reverse complement strand
AAAATTATTTGTTATATTTGTATCTTTATAATTTGGATTCACTTTCATTCCATGTATTCATACATAACCAATGACCATATGAGCTTCTATCCAAAATATTTGTTAAAGTGGACGTTTTTTATGTGCGATGTGACATACAATTTTAAACTTAGTTTGTGTATAACAAAATATTTTTTTATAAATTGGTACCACGAAACTTCTTTACAAAGGGTTTATCAAAATGGTTCTATCCTTTAAGATTTTATGATAAATTTAAACGGTTGACACAGCATTTAATGGTCTCAGTTTTCGAAGCGGTTCTATTTTTATTATAATATAAAATAGGGAATAGTTTATTTAAATAAGATAAAATTACGAAAAAAATATAATGACGAAACACTTAATGTGTAAATTAAAATTATATTGGCAAACCTCAATAATTTGGTAACAGATATAATAATCAAATTTCCCTTCAAAATCTGTCATGAAATTACTCTTATAAATGATCATATCTGCTAAATTATATGCAATTTATATATGTATTGAATAAAATTTAAATATAATTATTGAAAAATGTGCAATTAAGAATTTTATCATGAAAAAAAATTTCCCGAATATATTGTGAAAGATTAATTTAACTATTGCTTCTGAAAATGACCTTAAAGTTATTTTAACAAAAAATATCTAATAAATTTTGATATATTATGAAATCTCTGTATTAACCATACTCATTGCAAACATGATTAATAAGATCGATAATGTTTTGTATTTGAATGAATTTATTATATTGTAAATAACCAGAATTCGAGAAATTAAATCGTTAATAAAATCTAAAAAAATTGAGCTAAAATCAAATTTAAACCAATAAACTGTATAACTAAACATGTAGAACAGTATTATAAAGGCGGTACCACGTTTAAAAGCTTAAACGCCAATTTCCGTTAAAATAAAGTTCAGTTTTAATTTCTTCATAATATTTATACAGTAATATTTAAAATGACAAACGCAACTCGAATAAATAGCGTTAAATATTTTTGATTGCGAATTAGTTTTTCTATTTTAAAAATACACACTTTTAGTGCTAATTGCCCTTGATTGTTTGATGGGTGTGACACCCTAATGGACACACTAACTAAATACGTACTCGATAATTTCTATGGAAACGTAAAAATTTTACTGTATAAATTTGTATAGAAAGATATTTATTTACGTTATATTTGAAATAAACTTTCTCAATTGTAATTAAATTAAAAGCACACTTATTTTATCAATATTTACGCATCAAATTTTCATATTAAAACGATAAAGGTTGCAATAGTAACGCTATTCGTGAAAAAGTTACGTTAAAGGTTGAAAATCTCTATAATATAATTAAAAGTTTCGAAATGTCCAATCAATGTTTGTTTAAACAAAGTTGTCGTGTTCATATTGAGCTGATTTAATATTCTAGGATGTTTATATAGAACAGAATTGACTGTATTTTATAAACTATGAAACAAATAAATGAATCGTAAACATTCTGGTGTGAGAACTATGCACATGATTTTTTCAAATTAAAGTGAAGTTCTAATTGATATTATACAAGTTTTATACAAAACGTGCATTTTGTAAATTATTTATTTCTGCAATATGAACAAAGAAAATTTAAAAAAAATTCAAAGAATAAACTAATAATCAATAAAAAAAATAAACATATGAAGAAAACTCAATCATTTCTTAATTTGATGATCCAGAACTCTCTCCTGTGACCCATTATAAAGAAAATTATTCTGCAAAAAAAATGATAACATTTTTTATGGTTAATAACCCAGAAAAATTATCCGTTGTGTGGGGTTTGATGCAGGAATAAGGTCTACAAAATCAAGATCATCTAAAATAACTGATTACTTTGGTTCAACTAAAAAAATAATAGATTATGATGAATTAAAGATTAATAAATAGTTCCGAAAAATTTTTGTGAATCGTTTATAATAAATTTTGAAAAATTGATAAATAACCTTTAATTTTACGGTTACTATGTAAATATATATTTTGTTCACAATTCACAATATTTCTGCAATCATAAAATAAAATAAAATCTAAAATAATCAAGTCCCAAATGTTTACTTAGTAGAGGGTAGACTGTAATACATTAAATCAATTCTTTGCAAGATTTTTTCATTTCAGAAACTGACCAATTTCTGGGTTGCCGATCCTCATTTAAGACTTACATTTTAATGAATTGTAGTTTTGCCGTAACAAAAACGAATATTTGAAAAAAGTTCATAACCATTGGTCTACTTCAAAAAAAATTCATATTTTGTGATATATTCATTAATTGCTTAAAAATGCAAAACCCTTTAAATTCTCTGATTCTTTGAAACTACGTAAATTTTCAATTTCGCTTAATCTTAATTAATAATTAAATTAATTTTAAACCTCGTTTTTGTTTGGGTGTTAAATATTGCATTTGTGAAATTTTGACAATAAATTCTTTTTTAGTTTTTTTGCATATCGTATTTTTAACAATAGACTGGGTACACCTAAAATAATTGCAATGTATTGAATTAAAAAAATAAAAAAACAACTAAAACAACAAAACCGATAAAATTTTAAAATTTACCTGGAAAGAATATTTCCCGTATCATACAATTTATCATAATAGTTTAGCGTCATATTTCATTATAATTTGTGGTTATATTGATTGTTTAGAATAAAACTATCAATTAAACTACAAATATTTACTATGTAATTGAAAAAATGACTTATAAACATGATTGACGTTTTCGTGTCATAGTCTAAAAATGTAAATGTATTTTGGTAAAAGTTTGTAAAAGTTATAAGCATGAGTATTTCTGACCCAAGAAATATGCCAAATTAAATTGAGAAATAAAATGCACTAAAATTGAATATAGATCTATACACAAATTTATTAATTACTCGTAAATTTTAAATGCCATTAATAAAGCTACAATCTAATATTCCAAACAATTCTGTTGCTACAATATAGGATGAATTTTAAAAATTTTTACTCGTAATCTATTGAGAGAATTGTCCTACATTTTTAATTTAAATGTCTTGGATTTAGGCAAAACTACATAATTTTTACTATACCAATTATAACAAAAGTAGTATATATTGGACTTGGGCCAGCATATGCCTCGATGTCATTTATCGATCAACAATCTAAATTTAAATTCTTGTGTTGCGCAAGACACATTTTCATGTTATACCAATTGTTATGTGCATATTCATTTCCGTTGATAAATTAATTTCCAATATCGGATATATATGCAATTTTTCATTCCTATCGGGCTGTATTATGTTAACTTTATATTGTCTTTTTGATAATAACTTAAATTGGTTTACCCGTAAGGCTATTTTAAATTATAAAATTGAATTATGTGTCATTTTTGATGTAGTGGCTCTTTAATATCAGCTTTCAGCAATATTATATTTGTTTTATAGATTTTAGAAAATCGTTATCAAATTTTACACCCGATTAGATATTATTACATACCATTACATTCCATTTGCATTATTCAATAAATTAAAACTTTTTAAATTTACAACCTTTAATCAATTGTACAGTGCATGTCATTTTTTATTATAGATCACATTTGATTTAATGAGCAATGCTCATTGAGATGTATAAATTTTGATATTAGTATTACTATATTAATTTAAAGATTCGATATAATTTGTGACAGGGATATCAAAAGTTATCCAAAGAGCATCTAAATACAAAATATCTAATTTATTTCAATACATCCCACCAGGACTTAAAGGACCTTCAGGGAAGGTATGATAATTGTTACAGAGCAACCAATCAAATTTTTATAAGTATACAAAATGTATTAAACCACGAAACAAACAGTTTAGTTTTGAATGGAAAATAAATTAATTGCTTCAAAATGCAAAGTACTATACTATACCGGCTGGTCCAAGCCAATTGGTAGTGAGAGCCAAGAAATTTAATTGAGAAATTTAAGACGGTCAGTTAAAAATGTATTACTGTCCTCACATTTTTATCGCATTTCTGTAATATTTTTATAGTTAAAAAATTCAGTATTTCTCTACCTTTTTCCATTGTCGCATAAGCAAAAATAAAATAGTAAAAAGTTTCCATATGTTGGGGATTAGTAGGGACTCCATACTAGGGAGTGATATTCACTTAATCGCTTACAATAATCCGAGAAAAATAATCGGAATTTCCGATTAATTTTTTAATATAATTTAAAGTTAATTAATCGTTTCACAATGAGTTTACTATGTCCTCTATAAGGTTGCCGGAAAGATGTAAACTTATAGTTCGTCATAGTAATTTGGTCGTTTAGTAAGCACTGCTTACTAAAAATAATTATCCTTTACTAATATAAATTGTAATGTATATTTGTGTTATCGTTTATTTAAAAAATTAACAATGTTAAAATTTAAACAACCCAATTTCTTTTTTTTTTTTAAAATTAAAATTCATCCTAAAATTTAAAAAAAACACATTCTGGGACTCGTTGCAAATTGAATAATATTGTCGTAAATCTCAACCTGATAAATTTACATATCTATGGTCAAAATTCCGAATTACCTTTTTTTTACAAATAAAAAAGTCTTATAATTTTATAAAACATAAATTCTGTGATAATTTTTAAAATTATAGGCATTATCATAAATCTCAACCTCAAAAACTTACATATTCATGATCAAAACCCTTATTACCCTTTTTTAAAAATATCAAAAAAATTCGTAGAATTTTAAAAACAAGTACGGCTCATGCAGTTGTTCCAGTTAACACACGTAATAATTTGAAACACTTAACGATCCCAGAATTAACAAAAAGATTATTCTGATGCTGCTTATTCCAGTTGACATAGATATTAAAATTTTAACCAAGAAATCTATACCTTCCCGGTGAAGAACAATTTTAATATGTTATCAACCAATAATTTTCACCTTTATGGATTAGAATTAAAAATAATTTAAATTTAATTAAACATCTTACCATTTTTAAAGAAAATGGTAATTGACTGTATAAACCAGTGGTTTCCGATTTAAATAGTGTACGGACCCCCATTTTAAAATATCCATTTTTTTGGACCCCAAAGTAAACATGAAAAATAAAACATTTATGAAAAAATTAAAGATTTTTTCTCATAAGATTTGGTAAAATCGTGTTTTTCAAAATAATATCGGCAAAATTCGATTTTTCAATGTTGGAAACATTCACCCGATATGTTTTTAAATGTGCTGAATTTATTTTGGCATAGAAGTTATGATAAAGCTAATAAAAAATGAATCAAATTTCTTTAAAATGGATCAAATTTAAACAAAAATCCAACAATTATGACAATCACGATGATTTTGAATATTAATTTCAAGTAGTATTGAACTATAATACAAAGTATGTATAGATTAGTCAATTTTTAGTACCAATTATAGTTATTTCGCTGATTATACAATCGTTATTTTATTATTAACTAATAATTATTCTTATCCATATATTTTTATGACCTTGTTATGCTTTTATAACCTCTGCTTACTTCATTTATGATTGAAAATTAGTTTGATTTACAAAAAATAAAGCATATACAAATTGAATGTGTTGTTTATATCATCTCAAAGTATCATTACTCTCCAAATTTGAATTAAAGTTAATTTATCTATGAATAAATCATTAGTAATGATTCATTATTATGAATGATTATTAAAATAAGATAACATTAATTTTGCTATTCCTTGTATTATCGAACAAGGCTAAACTAAGAATGTTTTGCTCGATAACTCAATCATTGATAGCATTAAATTAAAGTAAAGACTAAAACCATATTCCAATTCAGTAGGGAATGGGATCTAAACCTGGGGTGCAGGCACCCAGGGGTTTATTACATTTTTTTTGTAATTTAAGTTTATTGGTTTTTTGGGCATGCGAAAATAGAAAAAGGTTACGAACCGATGTAATAGGGTGTTTTTTAAAAATTGGTTCCACTTATACATATTGCCATTTTTTTGATTTTACATTCAACTGATTAATGAAAATTGATAATACATAGCGACAGATTGAACGGACCACTTTTTGAAAATAGTCGTTTGTTTTTATGCACTCGTTCATATTGATTTCAAATCTTTTGATGTGTATATCGATATTTACATGATACAATTGAATCTTTAAAAATATTTTTTAATGATAGCTTCCTTTTTTCTAAATCTAACGTATTAATCATCTTTAAAGAACCGAATATATTATGCTGCAGCTTCCGAAAATCAATAATAGAGACTAAGAAATGTTTCACGAATAATCCATAATGCGATATGCCCTTTAGCCATCTGCTCCAGTGTGAATTTGACACATAACAGTTATAATGTTTACATATATAATATTCTTAAATATATAATAATATATTTCGTCATTTTAATATGCATTTATTTTATTGACATAATTAAATTTATCTTAACTTTACAGCAAATTACAAATAATCTTATAATTATAAATTCATATTACAAATACAAGAATGATTCTATCGTTTTACAATAAAAACAAGGAATTTTACCATTTAATTATGTCTATTAAACCTACCAGTTGTGAAGCTAAAAGGGCGTTCTCAATAACTGGTCATTATATAACTAAGAAAAGATTCAGAAAATCACCCGATGTTGTTAATGCTCTAATGTTTTTGAAATTCTAATTTATAAACAAACATAAATAATATAACAGTTGTAATTAATTTTTCAATTAAATTAGTTTATTATTTTTTATCGATAAAAATATTACAATAAATTGCCAACACTAATAAATACTATACAAATCTAACTTTTATTTTCATATAATTCATATATAAATATTATACAGTCAACCCTCTAATAATTACGTTTCTAGTGTTTCTAAAAAAACGTAAATTTGAGAAAAATTTTTAATTACGATCTTTTAATTAAATAAACTTTAATTCCGTTTTTCTCTTTATTTAAAGAGATTAGAGACTTTCTTAAAAAAATAAGCCGTTTTTTTCAATCAATAGAAAAATTATTATCTTGTGAAATATATTTGTTAATTTTTTCAACCATTTTTAAGCAATCAGAATAAGTTATTTCAGATGTTTCTTCAACGCAATCACTTTTTTCTTTGGAAAAATCTAGAGATAAATTTACTTTTTCATTCTCACTACTTTCTTCAATTGACATCACGTTGTTTAAAATTAAAGTCTCATTATTTTCATCAAAATCTGTGTGACAAATTTTTTTAAAAGTTATACTGTCTAAAATATCTGCTTCTTTTAAAAAATTTTTGTATTCTGTCTCTAAATTATCAAGTTTTATCAAAGAATCATTTTTTGTAGATGTTGAGATAGAATCTTCCCAGCCAAATGCTTTGAAGCAGTTAAGTATCGTTAATTCTAAAACTGACGACCAAGCAAGATCAATAAAAACAACAGCATCTTTTAAGTTCAATGATTTAAAAGCGTTTGAAACTTCTTGACCTTGCATTTTACTGTATATTTCATTAATTTTTTGTGAGTTAAAGTGTGTTTTAAATGATCTTATAATACCGCCATCAAGGTGTTGAAGCTTTGATGTTGTGTTAGGCGGAAGCATTTGAATTTCTATGTGACTAAGCTGAACGACCACCTTGTGACCTGGGAAATTGTCTAAAAATAAACATATTTTTCGTTTCTGTTTTTTAAGATCTTTTTCCCATTTCATTAAAAAGCTATTAAATATCTGTGATGTCATCCAACTCTTCGCGTTGAAAAAATAATCGATGTGTTTATAAATATAATACAATAATATAATAAAAATATTGGAAATTTCTAAAGCACCGCGATAACTTTGATTTCCCAATTATATTGGGTTAGTTTATCTGTTCCAGACATATTTACAGTAAGAAGCACCAAAATCTTTTCTTTAAAATTTTTTAAACCTTTTCTAACTTTAGTAGTAATACTCGTGGTAGGCATCTGTTTAGAAAAATACCCGGTTTCATCGGAATTATAAATGTTAGACTTACCGTATTTTTTAATTTTTTATTGAACTAGATTTAGAAATGTTTCGTGAGTTTCTTCATTGTTTTTAACTTCTCCAGATTCAACATGCAGTTCTCGAGATTTTATAAAATTTCTTTTTTTAAATTTGAATCCACCCAAATCAGAATTTAAGATTGTCTATTTGAAGTTTCTTAGAAATTTCTTGTGCCATTTTTATTATTAAGGCATCTGTTAAGAAGCCACCTTTTATTTCAAAATTTAATATTTGTTCTATAAGGTCTTTTTCCACTCTTATGTTGGTTAATTTTGGTGCCTTTGAATATGTTCCTAATCCATTTGATATAAAATTTAAAACTTTCTTTTCTGAGTCAATAATATTTTTAATCGTTCTGTCGTTAATTTTTGTTTTGAAACGTGCCGTAAATATCTCCGCTAGTCTTATAAATGTTGTTTTATTTTTCTGATAGTACTCTATTATCATCTTTTTTTGATTGTAAGTGAGCATTTTTTTGCCGGTTTTTGTTAACCATGATTTTTTTATAAAAAAACGTAAATTTGAGAAATCTGTAAATTTTGAAAGTTTCTATGTAAATGCATAATAAAGTATTTATTTTTGCGTAAATTTGGGAAAAACGTAAATATTAGAAACGTAAATTTTAGTGGGTTGACTGTATATATATAAATGAAAGCGTGAATTCATATTATACAGTATTCATATTGAACAGAAACCACTGTTATTGTTTTATGTGGTTTCACGAAATTTGTGCATCCCGCGACATGATCAATGTAGCCCGCGTTAGAAATAATTTTGCCGAATGCTGGGTTAATTCAATAAATTAAAAGTTAGTTTTATAAAAAATAACGTTATGTATATATAAAATAAATTCTACTTCTATTAATTTAGACGCTAACATTATAATTATAGACGCTGTAACTATTCAATTATATGTTGCAATAATAATAACTTTTTTTTCAAATCAAATAGTTAGACTGATTGTTCCAGTAGTGAAATTTAAGTTCTGAAAAACACTTATGTTTATATTTTTATCGTACGAAACTTTTCAATATACTTTAACAAATATTAACAAACTAAATTCTATAATTAAATTTCAATATAAAAATTTATTTTAAGCAATATAGTACTTTTAAACTCTAAATTCGATTTATGCAAAACTATTTTTATGAAAATAGAACATTATAACTCTAACACTGCGAAGTATTATTCACTCAAATGTATTAACATAACGTTTATTAAAATTATGTATAAATTTTTTTTCATTAAATTATAAGGTTTAGAAAACTTTAATTTTGCTATAATTGTAAAATCTTGATATACAACATAAATATTCAAACTTAGTGCATTTTGACTTTAACGTTGCATGATATTTTTTCCAAAATGAATTTTTTTTCTATAGTGTCATAAATCAAAATACATTCCTTTGGTACATTTCTATTAATGTTTCTCTTAAATAAAATTACTCGATTTGTCTAAAAGTTACTAATTAAACTTTGAATAAAGAACAAATTTTAAGCCAAAAATTTTTATACGTGAATCACGTAACGTGATCATTAGGGCAAGTAAAAGTTAATAAAGTTAATTTTTTATATGTTAATTAACATACAATTCCAAGCTTAAAAGCTGAAAAATATATATTAACATAAATACAAATATATAATTTACATAAATTCTCACCTTACATAAAGCTCATCAAAATTATTCTGTGGGCCACTGGTTGCCGACCCGTGCCATAAAAGCTACTACTTTAAAATGTAGGTAAAATCTTTTCTATTCCACATTTTAAATTTTTCGATTTAAGGATGAATATATAATTAAAACATAAATATTACCTTAGTTAGATTTTAAAGCGATTTTTTTGTTGATAATTGGTCCATGGTGGAAAAAGTTTAAGAACCACAGTTTGTGTAATGATTAGGGCAGTTTTTTATGGCAAAATGTCATTTTTTATATGATAATCAGCATGAAATTACAACCATCATGATATTAATATTATGTTTATTAATAAGCTAATTAACAATTTATATTCAATAAATGCAATTAAATGCCATAAAGTCAATATTTTTTTTAAAGGATATTCGACTTAAAAAAATGATATTCATGATATAATGAACAATAAAATTGAACAAATACCACCTTATCTATACAATTATTTAAGAAAAGCGCCATTCTAATGATCACAGAGTTGTATCTAAATTAATTTTTTAATTTTTTTTAATTATCGAACTTATCACTATTATTGAGCTTATCGGACTTTAGATAACACTTTTGATTCCACATATTACAAAACAGCAAGTTAAGGCCCGTCTATTGAAGTGGATGGAAAGGTATGAAAAGTATTTGAAGGATAACAAGGCAGATTTCTTAAATACAATCAAAATAGTTTTTGATAAACTAAGAAAAATGGTGAATGGTTATGTCAAGAAGATATGATATTTTACAACAATCAACTAAATACTG
>LWCA01001114.1:0-12104 GCA_001642005.1 Intoshia linei | reverse complement strand
AAAATATATATATTAAAAAAATTTTTAATTTTGTAGTTTATTAATTTTAATGTCAATTCATTACCTTTTGATCAAGTGTTTTTATGATTTCATAGCAACTTCGCTTTAATAGTCCGTGATAAATTTTATAATTTATTACCGGTCCGCTGTGAAAAAAGTGTAGGAACTTGTTACTTAATAAAAACAACTTTAAAAATTTTTTAAGTATGTTAGCGTTTTCCTTAAATTTTTGAGTGTGGTTTCGTTGAAATTGTATTAAGATAATCTAGCGTTACAGAGAAACAGACTACCACTCAGAATTTTAATCTTACATTTGGTTTTTCTGAATTAACTGTCCCATATATTTAAAAAACACAAATTCCAAGTTCATTTTTATTAGTTCAGCAGGTAAAAAAGTCACTTTACATTTGAAATTTGCATCTTGATGTTCAGAATCCTAATTAATTTTTTTAGGGAAAAATGAGAAAAGCAAGAGTCGTAAAATTTTAAAAATAACAATTTCCAGTCAGTTTTCAAGACTGAAGCAGTTTCATAAATTGTATTATATGAAATTTATGTCTTAAAGGTCAAAACTCCAAAATACCCATTATTTTGAAAAATTAAAAAATCAACTACTCTATAATAATACTAGAATTTAAAATTGTAGCAGCTAATACAGCTTCTTCTGCCGTAGTTAATTTACAGAGAAAATGGTTCATATTTAACGGAATTCCTCGTTATCGGAAAAAATTAAAATGACTAGCATCATAATTATACTAAAGCTTTTTCTGTTCAAATTAAAAGCTTTAGATTGTAGAACATTTTATTTTCTTCGTGATTCATGATGATAATAATGATTGATTATGAATTATATGAAATGAAATGACCTGCAAATATAGGTTAAAAGGAATGAAATCAAAATATTTTCATTTTTTTATTGTTTTAATGCAGTGGTTCCTAGTTCAATTAGTGTACAGGTCCCAATTTAAAAATGTGTATTTTTTTGTGCCTTAAGGGAAAAAATATTAGTTGATAATATATTAAAAATTATTTTTCACCGGGAATGCGTAGATTTCTGCGGTTGAAATTTTGTATTTATATCAAATGAAATAAGCTCTATCAGAATAATTTTTTTTTTTAATTTTGGGACTGTTCATTANTTTTTTTTTTGTAATTTTCAAACCGTTAATTATTTTACATTTTTTGTTTTGATAAAATATTTCAAAAAAAATATATGAATACTAAAATGCTTTTTTGACCGTGAAGTCGTCACTTATTCGGATTGAAATTTTTTGTGTGTGTTAACAAGATACAACTGTAACACCTGTAATTTTTTTAAATTTTAGGGCTGTTTTCATTAAAGAAAAAAGGTAATTTTGGGTTTTGCCCCTGAAGATATAATTTTTTTAAATTTAAATTTATGATAATATTTATGATTTACTTTTTAAACTTTTATTATATTATTTATGTATTTTATAAACTGCACCGCAAAACTATGTGCAAAATCCAATTTTTGCAATTAAATATATTTATTAAACTTATAATTATATATTTTGAAGGACATCTTAATATAATACTGATTATTAACTTGTATTAAAAATTTCGAGAAATTCCATCAATAAATTAACTAAATAACTAACAATTAAAATTTAAACTTTGAAATATGTGTCTCAAAACGATGTGAAAAAGCATAAAATATACAAAAAAAGTAATTTATTTATATATAACAACAATTTTAATACTTTGTTATATTTCCTCCTTTTGCTTCTAACACTTCGACCAATCAAGAATGAAATGATTCTACCAATTTTTTTATTTCTTGTATGTCAAGGGCATCCCATATACATTTAATTTCTGCTTTTAATTCCGAAATATTATTATACACTTTAGTTCCAGGGTATAGTCGACGAACCATTATAGCTCCAAGGTTCTCAATGGGATTGCAATCAGGACTGTATGGTGGTTAATCAAGAACTTGTATGTTATTTTTACGTATAAACCCCATACTTTTTTTGAAACATGAGGCCTGGCGTTGTCCTGCATCAATATAAAATCGTTTTGATAAAAAGGAAGATAGAATTTGGTCAATATGTCTATATATACATCTGAATTTACATTTTGGTCGGTAAAATAAATAGATGTTGTACTGTTTAATTCTATTCCTGTCCATACCACAATGCTTTTCGAGAATAGTTTTTTTTTGAAAATTTTTCAAATCTCATTGTGTTTTGCCCAATATTTTCGACATCCATCCGGACCGTCCAGTAAAAATCTCTTTTTGTCTGAAAATGTTACCTGTTCCAAGTTCAATTTTTTTGTTGTTAATTTTAATAGCGTTTTCTTTGCCGATTTTAATCTATTCTTCTTATTAAGTGGTGACAATAATGGTGCTTTTAAAAATGGGACATATTTGTAATTATTTTTAGCCAAAAATCTAAATTTTTTTGATAATATAATTATATATATTACCTGTACACCGTATCTTTTGAGACATTATGATTCAAATCAGCTATTAAACGTGCTGCAGTAGGAGAATCATCTTATATAAGTTTAAGGCAGATATGCCTTTTCGTTCTATCATCTAATAATTGAGGTCTTCCACCTCCACGAGTGTAAAGCTTACTTCTTAGAATCGTGTTTTTCAAAAAAATATTGTAAAAAAAAATATTTTCTTTAAGCGTTGTTAATATTAGAGTTTTATTTTGGCTTGGAATAAGCGGTTTTTCTCATAAGGTTTGGTAAAATCGTGTTTTTCAAAAAAATATTGGAAAAAGGGTAATCTATTATTCTGTAATAATTATTAACCATTCTCCAATAAAACAAACAAAAGTTGATCAAAATTTTTCTATATTTTATTTGAATCTCACGGACCCCATGTATGTAATTTTGGATTCAATCGAGACCAACTGTTTAAATGTATATTACATTATTTATAAAAAATTTTGTTAGCGAGAATGTTCTTCCAAAAAAAAATTTCAATGGCCTGCATAATTTTGAGATTTAAATAACATTGAAATTTTATGGGGAATTATGAGTATAGTTGTACAATGTATATTGTACATCCGGAAAATAAACAATATCATTCCATTTATTAATAGATAACGAACATTGGCGTAAATGTTATTATTAATATTTGTTATTATCCCAGTTTTAAATTATCTTATAATTGCAATTTAATAATTGAAACCATTATAAAAAATGATAGGAAACTTTAGCTATAAAAAATGTCAAGATTTTACATAATTTAGAATTTACAAACATTTTCAATAGTTAAGTATCAATTTTAGAATCAAAATGAAATTATAAATGTATAACATGAACAAAATAATATATTTAAAATAAAATAGTAACGTGGAAATTGTAAATAAATAATTCTAAATAATCCAAGGTAAGTATAAATACAAAAAAACACAATAAGGGTACTATGTCGTCAATCCAATCAGAAAATAATGATATTCAATTTGAAAAGGAAGCTGAATATGATAGACTTCAGAGTATGTTAAATTTATTATTAAAATGTAACTTTTAAATTTAGGACAATTTAGAATTATGGAAAATGATAGAAAGGCATATGCTCAAGAATCAGAAAGAATTATATCTAAACAAAAGTAAATTGAAAGTTGACCATATTAAAATAAAATACCACCTATTAGTATGGAAATCGACAAATTAAATGGAAACGTAAAAGAACTTCGAAAAGATTTGGAATTGATTGATAGTGAGTCCAATAAAAAGAAAGACAATCAAATTTCCATTAAATTAAAAGATTTTGCTAAACAAAAAAGTAAATATTTAGTAAAAAACAACATTTTGTAATACATTTTGAATACCACTATGAATATTAATATTTTTGACTTAATTTAGATGAAATTGTCAGTTTAATTAAACAAGAACGTGAAACCCATGAAATGTACAAAAATAAAATAGCAAAAATGTAAATTTAAATTTAAAAAATAGGTTCGACTCTGTGACGATATTCTATCGATACTATAATTATAGTATAATTATAGTATAGTATGATTATAATCAGTGTTTAATTTTTTTTAATTAGAGAAAAAAAAATTAAAGATGAAAATAAAAATGTAGGCGGAGTTAATGCTGGGCAAGATCATTCTAGAAAAACATCAACCAATATTAAACGATTAGAAACTCAATTGGAACTGGTATATTCAAAAAATAATAATATTCACTATAGTATAGTGTAAATCAGGCTTTCTCCAACTTGGGTCATGGGAAACTGAACTATAAACATGGGATAACGAATCACTCCTATCAAACTTTGAAAAAACTTTTTTTAAATTTTTTAAATTGAAAAATCTTATTATTAACCTGATGATTAAATTTCATGATTCATGATTAAAATTTAGACAAACAACAAATATTCAAAATGTTTGGCAGCAAATAGAATGCATCGAAAAGAAATTAGGAGCTTGGATATTGAACAAAAAAGATTTGACAATACCAACAAAAAGTTGACAAAAAAACACGATAATATTAAACAAAATATTAATGAACTGATTGAACAGTCGACTTCAGCTTATGATGCTAGAGATGAAGCACAAAATAAAATGATTGCTCTCAAAGAAAAGAACGATAAAGATGTAATGCAACACAACGCTGAAATGAAAGAATTAATAAGGTAAAAATGACAATATGAAATATTTACTATACAAATTTACATTTTATTTAGAATAATTGACCATGATCGCCGATTAAGAGAATTTATGAATACTAAATGCAAAGAACGTAAAGAAGATGAAGAATTGATAGCATGGCGGGAAAATAAGGGTATTTAAAAAAAATTGTTTAATTTAATTTGGTATACATGTTTCATTTTAAAATTTCACATAGAAAAACAAGCCAGTGAGAAAAAATTGGAGTACCAAGTTGATACAGTCGATACCTATGAAAAAGCATTCAACAGGATTAAAGAAATCACTGGGGAAGATGATATTGATTTACTAGTGAGTCGGTTTATCGAAATGGAAAATAGAAACTTTGCCTTGTTTAATTACGTTAATGAACAAAATAATCGAATTGAAGAACTAAATGAACAAATAAACAAGGTTTAACAATTACTTTAACATGATAATTACGAAGATTTGTAATGCAAGTTTTCTTTACCACAAAGTTGGGTAATTTTGGCATTTTTTACTTTTTACCACTACTCATTAGCAGTGCTTTTGACATGGAAAATAAAAATTCTTTTGAACATTTTGTAATTATATAACTCTAGATTGTTTAATTTACAAATTACATTAAGTATTTAGATTAAATCAGATATGAATGAATTTGAAAGTGAAAGATTAAGTCTTGAAATTAATCGAGTAGAAATGTTAAATAATTTGGATGAAAACATTAAAACCAAAGCAGAAATTATAGAAATAACTAAAACTAAACAAGAAAATGTTTCCAAAATAATTGGTCAACTTGTAACGGGTATTTTTATGATTTATAAATGTAAATTTGATAAACTTAAATTAAAAAATTATAATTTACGTCATTTAGGCATAGAATCACTTTTCGATAAAATTGGATGCAATAAAAACTTGATTGAAGACTTGAATGAAACTGATAAACAAAGTCATAAAGTCGACGAACATAATATTCTTCAACACATGGGAGTCATTGAAGAACAAATAAATAAATTATTACTCATTAAAGGATATTTAGCCGGCCAAAAGGTAAAAGTATTTCTTATAAATAATTAAACGTGTAATAGGAAGAAGACTTTGTTCGCAAAAATGTTTGCTTATTGGGAGATGGACCCATCAAAATTCAAAATGCTCCAACCGTTGTACCACCTGCAATAGGGTAAAATAAATAAAATAATTAACCAAATTTAAATTTCAAAACTAGAGATGAAATCGAAAGCGAACCAGAAGAGGACAATCGGCCATTAATGAGAGAAGATTTAATTAATAAAGCCATGAGAAATGTTCACATACGCGAAAATGAAATGAATCGCGAATTTTCACGCTTTGATTATGGGGATATTAAAAAGAAATAAAATTTAAATTTCCACGTTGAAAAGTAGTACTTTTAATTAGTTTCATTAAAATAATTTTAGTGGTTTATTTGTAAAAACAAATTACATTATCAAATTGTTATACATGTATACCCATTTTTTTAAGTAATATACATTGTAGTTAAATGTCCATGAATTTTGAAAAAAAATATAATTTTTTAACTTTTGTGTAATGATTGTACCGGGAAAAAACTGGGAAAAAATTTACGGGATTTCCCAAAACAAATTGAGACATACCTGTATTTGATTCATGTTCGTTATTGTTATGAAAATATGATTATATTACAATATTTAAAATTTACCATTTCAAAAATCCCACCACTAATAAAATTTAATCAAAAATATTATTTCAAGCCCTTATAGAAAAATTGACTTACACCGATATTCTTTTCAAAAATCCACTTCATCAAACCACAAATAAAAAATTTAATTATAGCCCTTAATGGAAAAATATCCTTTTTACAATACTTCTTATTCCAACCACAAATTACTAACGCTTAAGGGAATTATTCTCTGTTTCTAATATTATTTTGATCAAAATATTATGAGTTTTTACAAACTGGAACGCTATCATCAAAATTATTAATATTAAAGAAAGCCCTTACGACCGTTCAACCAACGTCAACAAAGAATAAAAGAAATTTCTCTATTGCTTCTAATTACCTTACAAAACGTAGAACTCGTTTAAAAGACAAATCTATCAATATTATATGTGTTTTGAAACGCTTTTTAAACAATTTAAAATAAATAAATTTTTTTCTAATTAAATTTGTAAATTTCAATCTAAATTCGTGTTATTTCATTAATTAAATTTCTTTTTGTTTCTAAAATTAATTAAGGTCTCTACAATTTTTAATGCTTCTATATTATATATGAATAAAATTTTTTTATTTTTTCCGGGAAATCACAATCCCTACTTTTGTGGGTGTAAGAGTCATTTTAGTATTATAAAAGACTAAATTATCCAAAAATTTAAAATTGCAAGATTTACTATAAAATATCGTTTTAATACAGTGCTTCTCAAACTTTTTTGAGCATTCACCCCCTCTAATAAACATTTTTGATTTAAAAGTTTTGTACATGTAATTGGAATTTTTTACAAAAATATTGGTAAAAGTGGATTTTTTATTTTGGGATCATATAGAGCTGTTTTTGATCTAAAAGTTTGGTTAAATATAATTTTTTTCGTTAAGGGTTGGTGAAATGAGGTTTGTTCTTTTGGGATCAGATAGAGGGGCTTTTCTAAAAAATATTGATAAAAGTAGATTTCTTATTTTGTGAATAGATAAAGATGTTTTTGATCTAAAAGTTTGGTAAAATGGGATTTTTTCCTTAAGCGTTGGTAAAATTTTGGTTTTTTCTCATAAGATTTTACTAATTGGATGAAATATGCTGAAAATTTATCATTTACCTCAATCATCTAAAATTTTCGTATTCACCCACTAATTAAATTATTCACTTCTTGCGGTGACCAGTCTCCCCCATGAGAAGCACTGTTCTGATATTTGAAAGATTTACTTAGAATCATAAATAAAGACCATTTTGAGATGCAGTGTTAAATATTTTCATAAAAAAGGATAATTATGATTTTGACCGATAAGATGTAAGTTTCTGAGGTATAAATTTATATTACTTTCTATCAGGAATAACTACTATGAATTAGTGTTTGTTAAAATTCCAAAGCTTTTAGTTATTGATAGAAACGATAACACACAAACAAAAGATTCATACAAGTTAGGATTATAAAAGGTTTTAAAAACCCATAAACGCATGTCTACCAGTAACAGGTTAATTGTGTTGATAGTTTACTTGTAAATTTGAAAAAATATTGATTATTTAAAGTGAAACCAATACAAACGAAAACTAAAATTTTGAGAACCAATCGAAATGAAATGAACAGAAAAAAATACAAAGTCGATCAATCTCCAGATGACAATTCGAAAGACATAGATATCACTATATTTTGGCATGAATCCATACCTCAAAGTAGCAAAAACATCACTGATCGGTTGAATAATTCAGTATACAGGCTAAAAGTAAATAAAGAACTAGAAGCCCTAAATCGATGTTTATTGAGAGTAACTTTTCAATATTTATTTATTTAAATCCATCTCATCAATATAGGCCAATAAGTTAATACGTTCACCTGAAAAAGTCGACAATTACTATGCAAATTCAAGCGTTGATAAGAAAGTGGAATTAATTTCGGTTAGTACCATATGCCATATCACACGTTAAACTTACATTCCCTAGTTACATATTACAGTGGCAATTTGTCAAAGTGAATATAAATATTTTTTGAAATTTATAATGTTACAATTAGGACCGCAACGAAATAACGTATCGGTTAAAAAATTCCTCACTGAATGCCGAAAACAGCCGAAATGTTCTGCAAGATATAAGCCAGGTAATTTTTAGGGTTAAAAGAATATGGAACCACATAAAATGGGACGCAAATAAGTGTCATTAAAGCATAGTGTTGGTTACATTTTAATTACTTGGAGACTAAGCTAATAAATGGGTCAATTTAGTTTTTCGATCGTTCAATATCCTTGATAAATGATTTCAAATTGATACTTCAAGTGGATCGCAATGTAGAAACCGAACAAGAAAATGATGTTCAAAATGTCCAGGAACCCAAGGAATTATTTAACGAAATGAATACAATGATGCAGAGATACAAGGAAGAAATTAACACTGCACATGAAAATGCAATACAACTTTTAGTAGAGCAGAATAAGAGAATGCAAAAGAAACGACGATTTGAAAAAAATACTAAAATATCTCAGATAGATGTCAAGGTTTGTCCGAATCGGAAAATAAATCAAATTAGCGCTACCAAAATAAAACCAAGTGTGGTGGATAAATCGAGGAAATCTAGTGCACTTTCATTAAAACTAAGGCAACTTGAGACAGATGTGAATATTAAAGAGGTAAACTATGAAATTATCAAATTAACAAATTTTTAGGACACTATATCTCAATTGACTGAACAGAATTTTAAATATAATGGAATGATTCAATATGTGGTTAAGGTGGTTGTCGATTTTGAAAAACTACAAATTAATAAAATGGAAGAATTCAAAGCATTTTTTAACGCGGAAGCTATCCAAATATCAGAAAAAATGAATAAAATGTTCAACAATTTAAAAAAGAAGGTAACTTTAAAATAGAAATACAAATGTATTTACATAATTATATACAAATATGAAATACAAATAACAAATGTAAATTAAAAACGTGGCACATGCATAATGCAATTAGTCTAACTTGTTCATAGTATAATCAATGAAAACGCGGTTACACCTACCAATCCGTAGTCTCTTGTAATGCATTTTTGATAGTGAATATTTTAAGCGGACTCTTTTTTTAAGGTGACTTTGGTTAGGTATATTACATTTATTATCAAGGTTTTCCTTCTCTAAGGTTCCATCTCCATTTTCTATTGAAGGGTATTTTTGGTAACTGGAAAAGAAATTGTCAATATCAATTTGACGAATTGGCAGCTTTGGTATTTCTATACTAGTATCGCTGTCGGTGTCGTCAAAGCTATTGATACTATTGTCAGTTTTGGGTGATGGAGAGCTATACTCGTTCTCTTCAAAAGGATTGACAAAAATTTCCGATTTTGATTCATCTTTAAGAGTACAAAAATAGTCATTATTAATTTCATAAAAATTGTCGCATCGATTGGGTTTGAATGTGTAATCACCATCTATTTCATGCATGTCAGAAATTGATTGATAACGTGATTTATAATAAGTTTTATGGTTTGGTAATGAAACCGGTATTTCCGGTTTCATTCCAGTTTTGTATTTTTTAGTTCGACCTAAATTTCAAATTAAAATAAATTTATCAATAATAAGATATAAAAAATTTACCTGGTGAATCGGTTAGAACAAAAGGTTTTCTGAATTTTTTTCGATTTTTTATTTCATTAATTTTATCTTGGTCGGTTTTAAGTATGGTTTCTGCTTGTAACTCGATAATAATCTCATTGTATTTTTTTAGGTGCCAATCTTCAGTTTCAAAACATTTATCCCAAATAGCAGCCTCAGTCTTGATTATATTTAATTTTAATTGTTCTCTATTATTGACAAGGTGCAACAAAGTAGAAGCTGATTTCAGTTCTTTCGTCAAACGTAACATTTTTTCGAATGCATGCTCATCATTTTTTCTATTTTTACGGGTCTGCATTTTTTCATTTCTTCTCCTAAAACAAATGTAGTGATCACTATTGAAGGGAGGGGGTTTTGCTCCGCGGCCTACGGTTTTAACTTGATTGGAAGCATCTTCAATCTCAGATTTGTGTTTAGATATGCGTTTACTGAGCCAATAATCATATACTGCAATAACAACTTCATTTTTAAAATTAGGGTGTATTCGAATTATTTTTTCGTAAACTTGGGTAGGCGTAATTATTTTGTTTCCCAATAGTTCGTATCGATTCAAATTTTCCATTACCCGTTCAAAATCTTCTTCGGTACATTTAATGGTATCTTTTCGTTTATCAAACCATTCAAAATCATCATCATCCATGTCATAACTGGGTGGTTCCAATGTTAGTTCAAAAGGCAATAGATCTACTTTAATATAATTTTCTGGTATGACATAATCCCGGATGTAAACTTTATAATTTTTGTTAATTCTGACTTGTTCAATATTTATGGGTTTTTTGGGTTTACCGTTCGTTTTCACGATAATACCATTGTTATTTGTGGTGTTACTTATTGGAGAATCCGAGGTTATTGGAGAATGTTCAATATTACCATTTTTTCCAGTTCCGTTGGGTAATTTTTTCTCTTTAGGCTTTTCATTTGGTTTTTGAATTTTATTACTAGTGTCTGGAACCGGTATAATCAAAGAGGCAGAGGTACCGAGTTGGAATTGAGCTGATAGTGCACTTTTCAAGTGAAGTTCTTCCTCTTCTTCTTTTTCCATGCCGGTTGGCATTTGGGGCACTTGTCTCACGATGGCTTGGCATTCGTCTATATCCGGTAAATCGGATTTCCAATATACTGGAATAATTTTATGTGAATCTAGGTTTTTATTTCGGAAGGTTACTTTACTCATTTCAATTGGATTTTAAATTGAGGGGAATCTGGTAAATAAAAACAATTAACAAATCCATAGATTGTTACGTGCTAATGAGTTTTGGCGGGAAAACGACTTCAATAAAGTTGCATTATTATTCTTCACGTCAATAATTGATGGTTGTAATTCAACAAAATTGGTTACTATGCAAATTCTTGACAAACACAATCGTAACTGAAAAATATTACAATTAGTAAATTTTAACAAATTGAAAATTTTTTTTCGGTATACTGTTAAATATTCGTTACATGTAAACGAATTTAAAAAAATTAAAATTATACGGTTAATATTAAAATCTGTATAGTCGTTTAACTTTTTCAAATATTGTAAATTTGCAGTGCGTATTTATCTTGATAACGTTTTCAAGCAATGGTAGCTAATGTAAATGTAGTCTACAATTTCTATTTATGCAGTATGTTGTTGTCAATATAGTGTCCTACTACCACGTTTTATTTGTTGTTATGATTATCTAGTACATATTTGTATTATATCTAGCTACATTGTCTCGTTTAAATGTCTTAAACAGGTCTCATTTGTGACGCAGAAATATTTTATTAGTCTGTCGCTATTAACACTGAAATAAATGTTTATTATTGATCGATTATCTTTTAAATCTATCGATTTAAAACTTATTGTTTAATTTCGTCTGCTTGACTTGAATGCACTATATTTCAATTTTCTAAATGTCTATAATGTTTGTCATTTATTCATGTGCTGTTTTTTCGATTCAATGGTTTATTTCGTTTATTATTGTAATTCAACAGTAAACAAAATTTAATTTAAAATTTAAATTTAATTTAATCAAAATTTAAACAAAATAACAGTTCGCTGGTATTTATGGTTCCTGAACATTTTACAGTTTTATAGCAATTTGTGCATTCAGCTTCATTAATATTTACTAATGTAAAATAATTTCATACTTTACATCTATTTTATTTATCATTATTATTACTAGAGTCGACAAATGCAATTTTTTATGGCACTAAAAAATTTCTAGCACTAA
>LWCA01001274.1:0-10385 GCA_001642005.1 Intoshia linei | reverse complement strand
AACAAATTTAAAAAAATAAACTGTATAACTAAACATAGAGAACAGTATTATAAAAACGGTACCACGTTTAAAAGCTCAACCGCCGATTTCCGTTAAAATAAAGTTCAGTTTTAATTTCTTCATAATATTTATAGTGATATTTAAAATGACAAACGCAACTCGAATATATAGCTTTAAATATTTTTGATTGCGAATTAGTTTTTCTATTTTAAAAATACACACTTTTAGTGCTAATTTCCCTTGATTCTTAGATGGGTGTAACACCCTAATGTATACATGGTATAGTGCAAATACATTGTATAATGCCATCTACCCCTAGTCATTTCTCGACGGATATGGACTTGCCAGTTTAAATTTCACAATTAATTACGATTTTGAAATTTTTTTTAAATGCTCAATTTGGAATACTGAGACCACCATTTTATAAAAATTTCCAGTTTTTTACTTTCACCGGTCTTAATGAATCAAAAATTCCATTTTTAGTTATTTTTGTTCTGTAATAAATTTAATTTTAATTTACATTAAAGTACATAATGTATATTTGTGTTTAGATTTCATATTCAATCGGAATAGTTCACCCACTTGCAATATTTGTGGATTCTTATGGAACTGGATCCGTGCCAGACAATGAACTCGTTGAGATAATCAATAAAAATTTTGATTTGAGACCCGGAATGATTGCAAAGTATTGCTACAAATATAGTTACACTTAGTATATTGCAGTGAATTTCAACTTTTTACATTTTTGAAATTCTAAGTGGTCCGTCGGATATTTTTAATAATTTAGAATAGTTTTTTTTTAAAAATTTTCGGTTTAATTTATTTTATATTGATGAAATGTGACCCTTCTGAAAAAAGATTGAGAACGCTGTTATATAGACTTTGTGTTAGGGGTGCATAACCTGCGGACTTACGGTAGCATGCAGCCGTGGGCAATCCATGTGATCATAATGGAATATATCATTTTACTTCAAATTCAAGGGAAATATTTCTATCAAAAATTTATATTTTTGACTTTGCTGACTTTCTCAAAATAGATTTCAACTCTCTTAATATTAAACTAAATTTTGTGCAGCGGTTGTATCAATGAGTAAAGTAACTTTGCGGCTTTATTGGTGGAAAGGTTGTGCACCCTGCTCTATGTATACATCAGACATATCACACTCAAATAAATAAGGATCGCACCTGCTAAAAATAATTTTTTATCACAAAATTTTAAGGAAAATTTTTAATTACAATGGAACTTCAATTAATCTCTTAAATAAACTTTAGTCATTACGATTATTATGAAAAGTTTGTTATTTGCCAACAATTTTTCAAAATAAATAAAAAAAATGTTTTTATGTGTTGGTCCGTAATAAAATAAATTTTGTAACATATAAAAAAAATTAGGATGCCAAACATTTTAATTTTGATCGATAATTTATTTTAAAAATTCGTTAGAAACACTAAAATCTAATTTCTAAGAAAAATTATGACTAATAACTTTTTTAGTTCAATATTTAATTTTGAAAAGGGCAGTTATCGGTCGGCTGTCCTGCATTTGAGAATTGTTGACATGTACATTATACACTGTCAAATTTTTCCTGTTATTTAACATATATGAAATGTCAAATATGCATATTTATTAATTATTTAGAGAATTAATGCTGGAAAACCCTATATATGAAAGAACATCTGTATATGGTCATTTTGGTAGAGACGAATTTACATGGGAACAACCAAAGAAAATAGTTCGTTAGACATTTCCAATTAATTTTTTCAAATGTAAAATATATTTATACATATTTTGGACATTAAAATTTTATACTTTTTACCACATTCTTGGAACTACATAATAATACTGATAATATGTAATATATCGTTACTATATTAAATTAATATTATAAATTCGAGTTATAATTAATAAAATAACGAAAAGGTGCACCCGTCCTTCAATATACTATTCAAAATTTATTATTAAAATTTTTTATTATAGCTATTAACTGTATAATTATCCTGATTATACTTTGTGAGGATAAAAATTCTAAACTTTACTACTTCATAACGATGAAAGGTCGCTTTCCAAGGCTAATAGTGAAATGTAAGTGGTAAAAATAGTTTTTTTAAAGTTTAACAGAAAGTAAAAATATATATGTAAGGTCAAATATACTATCGAGATCCGGCATTTGAGAAGCGTTATTAATCGTAGTCCACAGAAATTTTTAGAATAAAATATGGTCCTCAGCGAAAAAAGTTGAGAAACAATGCGGTATACTTTTCGTGTAATTAGCGTTTCCCAACCTTTTGGTAAACATTATACATAGCCTAACGGTTGTAAACTAATTTTTAACAGTAATCACTACAAAAGCATCATAAAAGAAAGAAGTACATACAAGTATTCAAAATTTTACTTTTTCTGGAAATCATGTTATTTATGACGATTTTTTTGGTGGTAATTATAATTGGATTGTTTTTAAGATTATATACCCATTATTTATAATCAAATTAAAATTCATTCCTCGGCAGAGCTAGCTGCTGTTTGTACGTAGTACATAACAGTCAAACTAATATCTAATTAATTATCTATAGAACGGCCGACTTCATAATTTTTTGGTGAGTATATAGATGACACAGAACATTTTTCAACTTATTGACAACGATTTAACTAATTTTCTTCAGAAAATAAAGAGGAGTGTAATAAATTAATTATTTGAGAATTATAGATTTTTATATATTGTTAAAACAAAAAAAACTAAATTAAATTTATATTTACATCAATAATAAAAACATTTTATGAACATATCAGCAAATGACATTACACAAGAGTTGGCAAATGTGTTCACTTTCTGACCTAACGGTCAATTCTAGAGAAATGTTATCATCATCAAAATTGTACTGAGCAGAAATGGCGGCGGTGGCTTTAGGATGAAAAAATCCAAGCAATTTTAAATTGTGACTTTTAGAATTTTCATCTTGAATAACATTACTATTATCAACAACTTTCATAGGAAAAAATATCAATGTCGTTTCAATAGTTTTTGATACGTTATTTAACGAACTGAGATCAAAAGTTTCTGAGGCTTCGAATTTCAAAGATTCCCAAACAGTTTCAAAGTCACCATCAACATTACCGCCCTTCATGTAATCTTCCACGGAAAATGATACACTTTCCAAAGGATATTCTTCATATTCACCGTCACAGTCTGGATCGAGCGTAAATTGTAAATTGACATCAAACGTCACAGTTGTAGTCGAGTTAAAGTCAACTAAAGGAACAACAATGTACAGAGACTCGTCTTTATTGGATTCTATAGCTAAACACTTGTTGGAACAAATCGACTCATCTGAATTGTTTGAAATTACGACTGAAACACTGCACAAATCTACATCAATAGTATTAAAAATTCTAAATTCCAAGATGATACATTTTTCGAAAATGTGTTTGTAACAAGAAACAATATATTCAGTTTCCGGTTCAGTCAATTCAAGTTGACTACAAGTTTTGAAAAATTGACCACATTTGAGAATAAAATGCTGTTTTAGTAATTTCTCCATGTAAAAATTGTTATTCTTTTCTTTAGACGGCAAAATTTCAATAGCGGGTTTCTTAGCCAATGAATGAGCTGGTTCAATTTCTTCATATACATTGGACATAATGTACGGCTCTTCCGTTTCTGATTTCAAATAATTACACAATTCCAATTCTATAATAGGCAAGTTCTTTTGAATTGTAATAAAAATGAATTTATCGTAAAGATTTTTGTCATTGGTTTTTAAAATTTTTACGTACAATGTGGCTCTATCACGCACTTGATCATCTCTGTCTAAAAGACATCTTTCCAGTAAGGTAATAACGGATGCTCTCAAATAGTCGCATGATGCTCCAAATTTTGCCAAAACGTGTGTGACAACTCTGCGAATGGGTGAATTTTCTAATAAAATACGGTTATAAACGTATCGTATATACTTATACGGTTCGCTCGATTTTGGTCCTTCGCATCCGATCAAGCTCAGTATTCGAATTAACAAATTTGTATGTTCACAGTCTTCAATAAATTCAGATAAATGAGAAAGAGCAATATCTTTGGTAGACCCATCAAATGAAACTAGAGACATTAAAGTCTCAACGAGCGCATTTTTAAAGAATACGCCTCCTTGTTCCCTAAGCAAATATGATAAGTGGTGCATCAAAATTTTATGTTTACGGGGGAATTTCGTGAATAACGTTCTAATGGATTTGACCAAAACAACCTTAAACTCATCACTCAATTCGCTCAGAAATGATATAATTTGCTTCATTAATCGATCTACACTAGCTTCGGTTCCAGTTTTCAATAAAGTAGTGATGGCCAATGTGGCTATACTACGATTCTTATCAGAAATCAAGTTTTCTAAATCTACGTTGCAAACGGCAACTATAACTGGTGACGTTTCGGCGATTTTGTTTAAAGCACTCACAACAGCATATCTTTGAATGACATGACTAGAACTCAAAAATTGTTGAAACACCAAAATCGACCTAGCCATTTGTTTTCTTTCTATACCAGGTATCTTGATCATTGTCATAGCTGCCTCATAAGATACCATATCATGAAAACTTTTCAGACAAGATTCTATGAAATTTGTTGCTATATGATTCTTTTCAGGTTCATTAGGAAGTATAGTACTATACGCCACTCGGATTAAATAACACAAGGCTATGGGGGACCGTAAAGTTCCCTTGTATTTTTGTAAAATTTTTTGAATAGCCAACTTATCGTTTTTTCTTGCAGCGTACATAAAACCTATTGCGTGGAATGGCACCATATTACCGCTATTTGTAATAGCCTCTTGGGCTTCATTTATCCAACGACGAGCAATTTCGCTACCACCAATATTCAAAGACGATACTAAAGCAGCGCTAGCTACATGAGGAACATTACTCACTATGGATTGTTTCAAATACCTATCTACGCTTTGAATCATTGATATCTATAAAATAATAATTTAAGTTTTACAATTAATATTACATCAATTATTCTAGACAAAGTTCGAATTGCACTCGCTTTTATTTCATCATCAGTACCATTCATGTCTCGTGTAATACTGTAAAAAAATTTACACAAATATAAAATATATTACCTGCTAGTGACAATTATAACATCATTAGCAATTTTGCTGAGTTCTTTAATTGCAACATAAACCAATTTTCGTAGAATAAACTAATTACCAAATAATTTTTCTAAATATCAATTAAATTACGTCATCACATTGAAAAAGTTTCGTTATAGCAAAAAAAGCATCGGTAGCTTCTCGAGTAGTCAAAGGCGTTCCCTATATATAATAATTCAAAATTAAAAACTCTGTAAACTAAACATGTCAGTGGAAAATCGTAAATGTAAAGATTTGCAATTTTACCAATTTACTTGAGAAACGCAATTACCAATTATATAAACAATTTTTGAAGATTAATATATTATCTTGCATAATTATCATTTAACAACGGATTATGTCTACAGCGAACCTACCAAGCTCAAGGTCAAGGTCACATAAATTGAAAATAGACCCTAAAAAATTCGAAAACGATGTGTAGTTATATATCCCTAGTGACCTCTCAAAGTGTCTTAACTTGACAACATAAATTTATCCTTATTTATATAAAGTAATTTAGGTAAACATGTATGTAGTATGTCTGTTGTTCCAGTTTATTTAAGAAAGTAAGAGGAGTCCATTTTTAAAAATTCCATATTACTATTACAATTATTCGAGAGTGATGTTTTATCGAAAATTTCAATTTCAGAAATTGAGTCCTTCAAGGTTAATAAAAAGTTTTAAATTCATCGATATTGTAATAATTTTCAATTTCACGATCTTATATCTTCACGGCCAAAACCACAAATTACCTTTTTTTGAAAAATTAAAAAAGTCCTAAAATTTTATACAACACTAGGTTGACTTAAAAATAACAATTATGTATCAATAATTAACCGAATCTTCACTTTATATACATATTTTAGGCGAATTTTACATTTGCAAATACTTTAATTTTGCAATAAATTATATTAAATATAAAAATGATATTAAAAAAGTTGTATTATTTTAGTTTCGTTGTGGTAGTTTTATTTAAATTTTATTCAAAATATTTTGAAAATAAAAATTTGAAATTTAAAAATTGCGTAGCAATGAAAAAAATTCCGAAGGAATGAATTATATAAATTTTCACCCATATTTATTTAATGAAAATGTGTAGACTACAAATGCACATTTTTTTTAAAATTGTAGGATCAATATTTACATTTTCAATTTTTATGTTAATCGAAATATATGAAAAATATTAGTTAATAATCTATTAAAAATTATTTTTTATCGGGAATGAGTAGATCTCTCGGGTTAAACCTTTGTATTTATATCAACTGGAATAAGCTCTATCAAAATAATCTTTTTATTTAATTTTCGAATCATTAATTATTTCACATTTTTTTTTAATAAAATATTCCGGAAAAAAAATATATGAATACTAAAATGCTTTTTTGACCGTGAAGTCATCACTTATTCGGATTAAATTTTTTTGTGTGTGTTAACAGGATACAACTGTACCACCTGTAAAATTTTTTAAATTCTAGGGCTGTTTTAATTAAAAAAAGAAAAGTAATTTGTGGTTTTGGCCCTGAAGATTTAATTTTTTTAAATTTAAATGATAATGTTTATAATTTTAAAATCCGTATCAGCGTATATATTTTTTTTTAAATTGTCAAACTCGTTTGATTTTTAAAAATAGGGACAACTGGGGTTTTTGGCCCGTAAGATGTGAAATTGGGAGGTTGAAATTTATCTTATTATACATCCCGGAAAAAACTGTAATTGAAATGTGGTCTTTATAAAATTCTAAAACGGGAGTTATGTAAATAAAGCGTAACATAGACAGACACAAACAAAAATCGCGTAGCATATTATATAAGTTAGAATTAGTAATAAATTATTACTAACATTGATAATTTCCATTTAATGTCATTATTTTTATTCGAAAAAAACAATTTCGTAACAAATTATACAAAATATACATTTTTTCATTGTAATAAGTCACAAAAATTTTTTCATCAAAATTTAAGACGCCCAGTGATGCTCGTTGCAAAACACTGGGTCAAGTTTAACATATTTTTCAATTATTGTAAAAATCAGCAACCTGCGTTATTAGTAATAGTGATTTTTTACAAAATCTATTTTTCATTAAAATTGGTAAAATACTATTTATGTTAACGTTACGATTTCACAACTGGATTAATAATAATCAGTGATTATGGTGCAGGTATCTGAATTTTAAAAAAAATTCGACAAAACTGATAAAAGGAAAAGTTCGACCCAGAATGTGAGAATGTCCATCTCGACTGTAATTTATTTAATTATAAATTACCAGACCAATAAGTGTCATAAAGCGAGACAAAATTCTTCGATTCTCTCTAATATTTGGATTAGAAGCACTGAACGCCTTCAACTAAAAAATAAAGTAAAATATAATAAATTTCCCTTTTTATATTTGTTACAAACAGGAGTTGAAAAACTGAAAAACTTTTACAGTATAGTTTTAAGACATCAAAAAGCCCCTATTATACTATATTATGCGCCCAACACGAAAAAGATTAATGCGAAAAAAATTGACCTATAGAAATTAATCCATGAAAAATATAAACCTTATCGTATTTTGAATAGTTCAAATTCAGAATATTTAAAGTTGTATCACACAATGATAATCATATAAAAAAATATTGACCATTATTTAAAATATTATCGCAAGTCCACAAAGAAAAAAAATAAGAAACCTTGCTTTAGTAAAACCATGGTACTCTATTATACAGAGAAAATAATTTTTAAATATATAGTACATAATGCATACCTCTTGTAAAACTGTTGATTTTATTAAACTATCATTTAGAGCATCTAAATGTAAGGTTTATATTTTTTGGTAACTATCCTCAAATATGAAAATATTCATGTATAAAATATGAATAAGAGTTTATATAAACTCATTGGATAATAAAATTAGATACATATCTATTATTCTATTTATCAAATTATTTTTATAAAAATAGACTACATAAAAAAATTGTCGTAGTCATAAGCATTGATGACAAAAGGTGTTTTCGTTTAAAAATACACACTTTCAAAAATATACACCTAAAAAATTAAATTTAGTAAGGAAAACATCATAAAAGAAATAGATTCCACAAGTAGAAAATGTAAATCCGTCGAAGGGAAATAAAAAAAAGGCAAAATTTATTTCGAAATGCAAAATATTATACAGGCTTTATTCATGAATACACATTTTATTTTCATCAATATAGTATGATGGAGTGGTTTTCTATGCCTGGTATACAATGTATATTATACATACATGAATACATTACTTTTTTGTTTTCAGTTTTATCAAACTAAAACTTTACACTTTTGTAAACTCTACCTTTTTAATTTTACATTTTTAATACAATATGTAATCGAATAAACTATTTTTAATTTGAGAATAAAAGTAACATAAAAAATATAAAAATGGTAGTATTATATTTGGCAATTAATTCGTTAAAATTTACCTTGCTTAGAATGGGTATGAATCATTTTCTATTCAATTTAGAAACGAGCAAATTTTATATTTTTATATCTAAGGTTACAATGTATAACGTGTCTTATTTTTAATGTTTATTTTGTAAAATGTTTTGATTGACTATGTATTACAATTTTTATCGTTTTGGTAAATTAGTTTGTATAAAGGTTTAGGCATTACATGTTATCCTTATCTGTTTGTATCGTGAATTTTAATGGTTCTTAGCTTCTCACGTCAGTATTCAGCCTAAAATAGGGTTTTTCAACTTTTTGTGTAAACCGAAATCTACAAATTGTATATAAAAATTTTTTATTAATCATTATCCGTAAATACAGTGTTGTAAATACTATATTTATGTAAAATTAAATGTCTGTGAGTGTATAACCGTTTATTTAAAAAATTAACAGTTCTAGAATTTAAAAAACCCAATTTCCCCTTTTTTAATTAATTTAACTAAATCCTTAAGGATTTATTACTTATATAAAGTAATTTACTTTGTTTGCAATATACGCCTGTTTATTTATTTGTCTGTTCCAATTTATTGCAAGAAAGTAAAAGGAGTCAAGTTTTAAAAATTCCATATTTCTATTACAGTTTTTCTAGGGTCATGTTTTATCGCAAATAATATTTTCAGAAATTGAATCCTTTAATGTCAAAAACCTTAATTATCCTTTGTTTAAAAATTGAGCGAGCTAGAATTATAAAAAATACACAATCTAATAAGGATTTTAAAATAATCAAGCATATATTCTAAATTCACCAAAACCCCAAATTAACTTTTTTTAAAAATGAAAAAAGTTTTAGAATTATATACAATTCATCAACATCATCATAAATGGAAATTTCAAAAAAGTGCATTTTCAGAATCAAAATGCAAGATTAGACTTTTTTTAAAATTAAAAAGCCCTAGAATTTTTAAAAAATTACAAATGATACAGTTATATTTATTTAACACACACAAAAAAAGTTCAATATAAGAAACTGACGCCTTTACGGTCAAAAATCACTTTAGTATTAATTTTTTTTTATTATGAAACTTTTTTTAACAAAAATTGTAAAACATAATATTTAAAATAATTAACGGTCCTGCAATTAAAAAAAAAATTATTCTGATACCGCTTATTCCAGTTGATATAAATAACAAATTTTACTTCAGAAATCTACGCATTTCTGGTAAAAACTAAATTTTAATATATAGTGCGCGACATAAGTCTTAGGCATCCTATACATTCTTATTAAAAATCACTATAAAGTAAATAAGGCGAATCTTGAACTTGAAATTAAATATCACACTAGTTAAAGAATGATCTTACTATTATATAACCATGCTGATATCATAAACTACCTATAAAAAGATACATTTTAATACGGTTTTGTATGCGATATTAAAAATATTGACGATATAAGTCTTAGGCACCTTGATAATTTCAATTAAAATTAATTAAATATCCATAAAAACGAAAAAGGTAATGAATTACTAATGATCCATTAATTAAAAATAACTATTTGTTTAGTAAATGACGCGACTCAGTTAAAATAGATATAATGCCGTGTCTTAATGTGAAGAAGAAAAAAGTCAGGGTTTTATAATTAAAACCTTTAGTATCTCTTGATGTGCGTTTCAAAATATTATTAAAAAATACAAAAAGGGTTTATGCATAGCTTACTTGCCAAGATGATATCGAAAACGCATGCTAACAGTCAGAGAAGAGACTATTATAATAAGGAAATCAAAGAAAAACCCTTGGTTGACTATATTAAAGGTTAAAATACACTTCAGCATTACAAAAAAGCCTAGTTTAAAGACGGTGCAACGTGTGTTATATAGATT
>LWCA01000639.1:0-21562 GCA_001642005.1 Intoshia linei | reverse complement strand
TTTGTAATATCCTGAAAATATACAAATCAAACTAACAAACAACGTAAAAAGAAACATGTTAGCATATCATTTAAATTTATCGTTTTTTTAATTTATGACAGAGAATAGCTCTATATATTAATTAATATATTATTATTATCATTATAAGTTTGTGGTCCACCAAAAAAATTCATCAAAATTAAAAAAAAATTATTATATATATTATTATTATTAAAAAATATTTATATTATAAATATTTCAGTAATATATACATTTTCAGTACATAAAGTCGTTTTTTCGTAACTAAAGTCATATTTTCAAAAACATAAAGTCGTTTTTTCTAAACTAAAGTCAGTTTTATTCCTTAGTTATTGGTCAGGTGCGTCAGACTCAATTTGCTAAATGTTAATTGTTAAATTTTATTAAAAGTTAAATGTTTATTGAAATATGGTTATTGCGTTATTATCAATATTTATCAATAACCAAGAAAATAAAACTGATTTTAGTTTTGAAAAAACGACTTTATGTACTGAAAATGTTTATAATATCGAAATCTATGTAATAAAAAATTATTTTACATAAGGATGTAATTATCACAATTTAAATTAGAAACACCTTAAAAATGTGCAAAGTCAACTTAAACTATGCTTAAAATATCATCTAATTGTGTATAATAATGTAAAATATATTAAATTAAATTGCAACATAAAAAATAGACGAAGAATTGTATACAATTTTTAAAAGTGGTTTCACCAAAGCTATAAATTAAATATTTTGAGATTCAAACCATTTTTTTTGACCCAGCCTGGATAGATTAACATTTTTTCCTCAGTCATAATTCGAATGTTATATTTATAAATCTCAAAATATTATTGAATACATATTTCTACATTTAAAAGTTTTTACTAAATTACTAGTCTCTATTTCTATTTCATTATTAATAGTTGGATAAGTTTTGATATTTTTTAAAATATTTGTTTGAGAGGATTTTAAATTGAAATCATTAATTAGTTTCGACATTCCGGTTGCAGAGAATTTCCTAAATACCAATAAAATTATAAAAATGTACATTGTACATTCTGTCAATTGTACTATCATTTAAAGCTTTATCAACATTTTCTTTATCAATGATGACCAAAATACAATACGTTTTACTTATTACAGTAAAATCTAATTGACTTGGATTTATTATATTTCTTATTCCGAAATAGTTATCTTTTCCAATAATCAATTTTTCAGTATTTTCCATTTTTTCAACCTAATGATTAAATTAAAAATATGAAAATTGAAAAATTTAATAAAGAATTCATCCCTCCAATGTTAATAAATGAAGCATTAATTATAACCAGAAACACAATTACACCATCAATTCTTCAAAATATTGACAATTTATAAATTTGATTCCAATATTTGTTATATTTTTGCATTTTAAAATACATTTATCCAGTTCCAAACCGACCATATCCGAGACCTTCTTCGAATATGGTACAAAATTTTGTTAAAATAAATGCCATTTTTCCAAATTTATTAAAAAAATGTATTCTTCAATATCATAACCATTACATGTATACTAAATTTAAAATGTAAAATCAAGAATCTTAAACGGTGGGTAGGAGCTATGAAACTAGGCATATTTTGCAAAAAAATTTTAGGGCCTAATCCTAGAAATAAATATATTGGAAGGGTAATGAATAAATCCAAAATATTCATAAATACCTCACAATACCCTCGTATAACATAATATAAAGAATTATTAATTTCATTTCGTTGAACAATTTTACTATTAGGAATATATGACATGACATGCATTCTTTGAATAATATCTTGTAAAAATTTATGTGAAAAATTTTTGAAAAAATCAATCTAAAATATACATTTTTTAAAAGTTCAAAATTACTATTTTGAAGCTAAAACTCTGCAGAATAAAACACAAAAAATTACCTTATAAAATACTTTATCACAAATTTCTAAAGCAATATTTTTGGACAGAGATTTTGGTAAATAATCAAATTCAGCCTTATAATTTGATTTTTTATTTCTATGTTTTTTATAAAAATAAAAATAAAAATAAAAACTCGTGAGTATTCCAAAACAAATTCAATTGACACATTGTATCCTGAGCCAATTTTTTATTTAATTTTGTATGATTTATAAAATTTTTCATTTTTTTAATACGAGATATAAATTCGACTCTATAGATACAATGTAATTATCACAAATAATATATATCAGGGTGGTTCAAAGCATGACCCGTGGGCCGCCATATCGCCATATCAAATTGTGGGACTCGCGAAATTATTTAATAATATATTATGAAAAATATTGATTTACAGAAATATCATAATTACCACATTACCTAGCATTAATTTAAATTTTTTAGAAATAATTCTGTCTTTATGTACTAATTATTCTCAACTTGTTACTTTTTGGACCTTTTGTACGATTATGACTTTATAAAATAATTTTAATTTTAATTGGTGTAATATTCATATCATGATACTAGTAGTAATTTTCTGATTAATCTGAGAAATTTTGAGTTTTTGGTATTATACTTGCCTTTGGACTTTATATTTTTAATGTTGTGGTCCGCAAAATTTTAAAATGTATTTTTTGACCCTCACTCGCCACGTTTTAGGACCACCCTGATATATCAATGTATCATACTTGAAGGAATTTAAGTTGGTATAATGAGACGTTATTGACGCTAGAGCATATGTATATATAAAGAATCCAAATATCATGGCACATATTGAAAAAAATCTGTCGGATGACGCTTTAGATGAAACGTCACCGTATCCTACTGAAGATGTTGCAGATGTCGCAAAATACAATGAAATTATATAACGTGATGTATAAGATAAATGATTGAGATTATCCATAAATCTAGTTTTTTTTAACCATAAAATTAACCAGGAAGTTTTATCACATCTAAAAAGTATATTATACCAACATAATATTCATTAAAAAATGTGTAAATCAGTAGTTCCCTATGAAGGATCACAGATCAAATTTGGGAAATTAAATATTAAAAAAACAACGCAAAAATGTTATGTAATATTAATATTTCGCTATGTTGGTCTGTGACATTTTCAATGTGAAATCACCGGTACATGACAAAAATTGTTTGGGTATCCCTGATATAAATATAAAAAATACGATTCTTTGAAGCATGTTGTAATAAATAATAATGCCGCAATAAACTGAGAAATTAGTATAATATATGTTAAAAATTTGGCATATCGATAAATCGTATTTTCCCTTAATTTTGATTCCATCTTTTTAAAATAAAAATAGACCTAAATGTTAAAATTAATATAAAAATATTTGAATATTATTTTTGTATTTCAGAATTAAAACAATAATAATTAAAAATTACTATAAACTAAAAAAAATAAAAATTAATTAATTAATTAAATTATCTTGATTCTCAATTGATTCATCATTTTGTTAAATCATTTCTCGGTGTTTAAGTTAATATTTTTAGATTTTAGTGATAAAAACATGTTTAAAAAATATTTTAAATAAATTACACAGCTAACTCTTAAAATTCGATTGACTCCACCAATATAAATGGAATATTCATCAAATTTCAACAAAAGACATATTGCTTGTATCGGTAAAATTGATAAAACATCACATTGAATCTTGAAATATCCATATTGTTTAATTAGTGCAAATATTGTCGGACAATCTTTAAAATTTAAATTTTTTATAAAATTTAAATAAAAAAAATTACACTTTTTAGAATAAGTTGAAACTTTTTCATAGCATTTGATAATTTGAAAAATAATATATATCCAATGAATGCCATCTAAAATTATTAATGTTGATGTCAAGATTCTGGAATATATTGACTGTGATTGATATTTATCAAAACCGATTGAATATATTTGTATTAGTACAGTTAAAATTGCACATGTTGTAATAAATATATCTACACATCTTTGATTTGAATTTGTGAAATTTTTCAATAGTTTTTTGAAAAATATTTTTATTTTTGAATTTTCTTTTTTTGTAATTAACGAGTAGTGCAATTGTGTGCAATTTAAATACTTTAAAATATTATTTAGAGGTTCACGTTTTAATAATTTCATTTGTTGATCTGTCTATTTTATAAAATGTATTAAATTTGATTAAATTTAATTTTCGACCATTTTCGATTTGTTGAAAAAAATTACGTGACGTTCATCACGTTCTTTGGAATTTACAATTTAAAGTGTTCAAAAATCGAAATAATCCATTTAATTTAAATTATAATTTCAATGATACCACAGTGTTGTTAAAGTTCATATTTTTTCGTATATTCCTCACATTATATTCTAAATTATTAAAATTCAATTGTATTATTTTAACCGGTACACCCAGAAAATTTTATGTGTTCCAAAGAAAAATTGATCAAATAATGTAACCGTATTATAATATAATTATACAGTAAACCAATTACGACAGTTATCAGGGTATGCCAAATGCGCATTATTCTATTTGTCCATGTAAGAATGTATTTTAAATGTATTATACACAACAGTTTCAAACTTTTTTATGAACAGTCTCCGATTTAATTGAGGGGTATATCAACTATTACATACGGTAGCAATTTCCATCGATAACGACAAAAAATTAAATTTAAATGTTAGTAAATCATTTAATTTTCCAATGTTCACATTTATTAATTAGAAAGATAACAACTATCGATTATAATATCATTGAATAATTACGAAATTCAGGACTTTCTTTCAATAGATTAATTAACTTGTTGGTACGTTTTAAAACTACAACTTGAACATTTGTAATTGCTTGAAGTGTATACTTTCTTGGAACATCGTAAATCAAATCAATCTATGTTAAATTGATTTTAGATTAAATCATATTATTCTGTTAAATGATTTATATTCATTCTATCAAATGGACAAAATTATCAAACGATTCTCAACCTTATCAAAAATCGCCTCTAAGCCAAGAATTTATCAATTTTTAATTAATTCAAATAAGTCGATATTAAATTTGGAAGATAAGATTGTGATTATATCTACAGAAATGACAGAAGAAACAGAAATATTACCTGTAAAAAAAATTTAAAATTTGGCGCAATTATGAAATTAATCAAATTGAATTTATTTTCTATTTTTTAAAAATGTTTCAAATTTTTATTTCAAAACTTATTGTAATATTTTAAATTATATTGATATAAATGAATAAAGTGTATTTATATTTACATTAATTTCGTAAATTGGGAGGTGCTTAACTTTTTAAGAGTTTGAATAGTTTGACGAAAACTATTCATATTTAATTTTTTTACCAGACATCTGTATATTTTACTATTAATGTGACGACTCGGATTTCGATTCCAATTCCAAAAATTTTGAAAAGGTGAATTCTACAACTTCAACTATTAATACAGTGATCACTCTTAAAAATGGTCAATTTGGACGACAAGTGGTCAATTTATGGATAGTTTTTGAAGTAATGATATTTTAATTCTTTAATTGATTCTGATAGTTGATGATGTTATGAGAAATGATGCAAAAAATAATACATACACATAAATATATGTATTGTGAACTTTTAACTATTTATCATGATCAGTAATTCTCAACCGTTTTCAACAAATTCCATTACAACCCATTAATGATCCTGCCAATGTTCCCAAAATGGAACATGTTTTTCAGGTACAATTTAAAGTACATTAGTATGTCTTTACAATGCATCTAATCAAATTAATCGAATACCCATCGTATCGTCTATCACCTCTAAAAAAATTATCACTATATATCCATTGGTTCGTGTTTCAGAGAGTCAAGAAAATTTATAAATTTTCAGTCCCATTTTCAATTTGAAATTTAAAGCTTTTGTTTCAACTACAACACTGGCCCGGTCACATATTATTTTTCATCATATTCATTATACTTTAATAGTAAAATAAACAAAATTGCTAAACCAAGATAAGTAAAATAAGCTAATAAAAATCAATGTTCTCAAAATGGAACAATAGAGGTCTCCTAGTAATTTTGATTATTGTTATATTTTAATTTTGTATTACAATTTTGTATTTAATTCGTATTTAAATCATTTTAATAATTAAAAACTGATGGAAAAAATTACCCAAATAAAATCACGCGTGTAACCCCATTTTCAGATGTAGTCCTAGCACAGAAATTTTTTAAATATATCTTAGTTATCATATATAAATCAACATATTTAAAGCAATAGTACCTGCAACCACGGCAACTATTAGCGGCAGGATAAAGTTTAATGTATATTATATTTAATTTTAAATCGCCCAACCAAATGCAATATTTACAAAATAATATTGGCGTATAAAATATTAGACGCATAAGTTTTAGATTCATAGTGTTTAGTTATAAAATGTTATAAAAATTATTTAAAGTTCAATAAATCTAATAAAAAAATTTAATTATAGCTACTCACAAAAATAGCAAAAATAGGGTCTAATATTTAAGAAATTCACTCAGAATCACAAAAAATTACGATAATAATATGTACTTTTTAATCTTTATTGTTCAAAATTTTATTGTTATTATAATAATTATGAAAAATCTCCTCTTTTTGGGAACCATTATTAAGTTACAAAAGTAAATTCTCAGTAAATAAAATAAAATTTCATAGGTTATCAAACTAAATTTTTAAATAGTTAATTTGACACAAATATTTTTGAATGTTACAATTTAGACTTAGGGTTTCTCAACCGTTTAATTTCCGTCCCCTAAATTAATAAAGAATACATCTCTTTGAATTCTTTTTTTAATTTATTGATTGTGTTCTCTTCGTTGATTTCATCTATGTCTCCAAGATTTGAGATACTAATATTAAGTTTAACGTCAATTTTGATTTAATTTTTAATCTCAAAATTATAAAATTACATGAATTTATATATAAAAAGTGGTCAGTGGCCACTTTTGAGAGCTACCACTGTATAATATACAGTGTATATATCAATACAATTTCCTGCATCGTATAGTTAAATTTTTTAGAGTTCTTACTTCCTTTACTTTAAATTACCACTTAATTATTGGATTTCGAAGCCACTATTTTATGAAATTATGAATTTAAAATTAGAGAAGCATTGATGTATCTAATCGGTCCTAACTAAACAAATTCTTTTAAAAATAAACATTTTTCATCGTTTATGATTAGATTTCATTTCTCAAAGAATACATCGTAGGAATAATAACATTTTTTAAACGATCCAGATTGGTAAAAAAGAGCTATTCAAGTCATTTCGATTATGATTGCCCTGATGATTTATTTGCGACGCCCTGGAACTCTACTCATGGCAAACGTGAACATCACTAATGCGTCGCGGCGCACTGGTTAAGAATCACTGATTTAGATTTTAGTGTTTATATATGTTAAAATAAATTTACTTGACCGATAACGTCTCCTTCCTTAATTTTATGAATAATTTTGTCATCCTTTAGCATCTAAATTATAACAAGAAATTTTTTACATAACGTTAAATGTTAATACATCATATTATCTTATGAACCTACAACTCTCGAGACCCGAAATCATTAATAGGCTCCTAGAAGTATTTAGGAAACGATGCAAATATGAAATATAAGCCCTAGTCATCCTTCCATGGCACTGGGTATGTCAGTTTAATTAAATTTTTAATCATATACAATGTTTAATTAATTGTAAATATAAAAAAATAATACTGCAACAATTCCAGATTTTATATATATGCATCTTTTTCCGATTTGTTGAGCAATCATAATATTTTCTCCTGTCATATATATTTCATGTTGTAAAAATGAAATAACTTTTGAAATAAAGAAATCTTCCAAATTTACAAACATTATCATCTAAAATGGTTTATACAATGGGTCATGGGCCAGATAATAAATGGCCGTCGAATCCAATAACCAAGCTCTAGTATGCTTATAGTATGTGGTACATACTATAGTACAGTGTTTTTCAAAGTATTCAAGTATTTTCCCCGCGAACATTTTAAGGACCACATTTTTTTGGCGATCTATAATATTTTTAAGAAAAAAAATTATTTTTGTAATATATGCGACTGTTTACTGTTCAATAATTTTTTCCAGTTTGGTTTGCAAGGTGATAGAGCTATGAGTATATCTGGCATTACATTTATCCTATTTAGGTATTTGGTTTTAATACGCCAGCGTGAAAAAGTCTAATTCACATAAGTATGTGGTTATGAATGGTAGTAATGCCAGCAATGTTGGCCCAACATGACTATTATAAGAAATGTTCAGTGGTGGCTCATAGATAAAATAATTTTTGGGCTGCAAAAAAAGAAGATATTATTTTAAAAAATGTATTTATATATAAATTCCGTTTAATGGTTTTTTGATGTCACAAACTCTTCAGTAACAGTGTCGTTAAAATTGTCAATATAAATTAAAAATTATGTCTAATGTATTGAATTTTAATATAGCTATTACACTGTTGAAATTGTTAATTTCTGTGTGTAGGCTACATACGGAAATTCATTAGTCGTTGTTTTAAATTGGTCAAAATTCTGAAGAGGTTGAAGCTCTGCAACCCTCTTTGATCAGCCGCCACTGGAAATATTACTTTATTCGCTATCCAAAATTTTGTCAAATTTAATGTATCAAATATGTTTTAATATAAATGAGCTACTAAGTTGTAGTAGTTCAGTTTTTTTATCAGTTATCAAATTCAACTCAGCAATGGGTTCAGCATTTAAAAAAATAAGTACATGTTTTTTGTATCCAAAAACATTTTTTTATTTTTTTATTTTCTAAATTTGTCTATCAGAAAATAATTTTTGAACATTTGAGATAAATTAATGAGATGTGATAAAATTTGTTGTTTTATCTCTTTCAGAGTATTTTCGTTAATATTATTTTCATTGGTGTGCATTAATAGAGTTGAAAACATATAATATTCATTATTGCTTATTTAAATGTTATTTAACTATTATTTAACTGCCATAACTTCAATTTTTCTGAAATCCTTTAATGTATTCCATGTGATCAAATACGTTTCCATTTGTTCCTTGCAATTTTAAATTTAATACATTAAAATACCATATAGGTCAACTTAGTAATCTAAATATTATCATTAAGAAATTGAGCCAAATAATGGTTTCTTTTTTTTTTTAAATGTTGAATTTTCGGTTTTCAACTTAAATAGCCTTTAACCACCTTTCCTAATGATAAGAGCCGTCTTAAGCCACTTCGTGGCTCTGGGCTAAGCAAAGGGCCGGACACCTTTTAAAGTTTTGAACGAACAATAAAAAAATTTAGGGCCCCTTTTTAGAAGACGGGCATACTGTTGGTTGAAGACTTATTTCATTGAGTATTAATAAAAGCATTAAAAGATATTATGTAGGTTTCTAGTAACTTTTATTTCTTTTACAAAAACATACAAAGTTTACTTTTTCATTTGAAAATTTCCTACTTTCTTTTTTGTATATTCACTTAATAGAGGTTTTAATGTTTAATATTATCATGTCAAACAGTTTTTATGTCAATATTATATTATGAACATTGTAGAATATATTTTAAATTAAAAAATTATCGGAACTTTGATTCTTTAAACAATTTTCTTTCTAGCTATTTGAATTCCCACACTTCAAAACTTATAAACTGTTTCTTAAGATATATATGTGAAGTATTTTTTAATAAATTAGGGGCCTCTTTTTAAGATATAAATGTAAAGTAATTTTATTAATTTTGGGGCCTTTTTGAATGAGTGGCCCTGGGCTACAGCCCATATTGCCCATGCCCATGCCTTAAAATGACTCTGCTCATGATAACCACAAAATTTCAATGTGAAACAAAATATGACTATGATTAGCTCCAACTAAGAAGAATTGTTCAAATAATCTACTATTTAATGAAATGCCTTTGATATAATTTACAATCTTTATTACATTTTTTAAAACCTCCTTAAAATCATCAGAAATAATTTTCGACACTAGATCTTGGCTATTCTATTTTTAAATTTATCGCTACTCATAGTTTGAAAAACACTGCTATAGTATATTACCATTAATTTTAAGAGTTAAAATATATTTAAATATCAATTCTAATGATATTTTTCTATTTCGATATTATAAAACGATGAGTTTAATTGGTTTTATAACATTAATTTACATTATATTATAGAGCCATTCTCTAGCAAATAAAACAAATATTTCAATGTAAGTGACCTACAGGAAATAATATCCAAGACTCATACTCATATATAAACTTAAAATGCGGGTATGATAGCGTGCAACATGGTTATTTGCACTATTTTACATATAAGTAAATACTAAAACGTACATTTACAGTTAAAAACTATTATGGCGTTACGCGCAAAAAAAAAATAAAAAAATATGATAAAATGTGAACGTCTGTTTTTTGATGATTCTTGTGAATATTTAATTAATTGAGGTTTTGTAATAGACTGAATAGTAAGATAAGAACGTAGTTAACAGATACATTGTACTTCTAAATTTGATAAAATTTATTTTTGTAATTAGACTATAAATTCGAATAAAATACGCATAAAATTTTACGGCGTTACAAATTGAAATTATTATTTACGTTATACATTTATGTAATTAATAAATTGTAAATTATAACCAAAAAACGTTGATTCACCTATATTTTCTAATAAAGTAACAATTTAATTAAAATTAATATAAATATAATTATATAATTGTAATTAACACAAACAATTATATATTTTCATAATTAATTCATGTTTTTAAATTCTATCGCATTATTTTTACACACATTTGATAGAGTTTAATTTTCTGAACATTACCATATACTGTTATTACTTTTTTAGTAACATTGCCGTAGTTATGATGCATTCCTTTTGAGAATGTATTTTAAAATATAGTATATTTTATTTTTTTTTGTCATGATATCTTAATAGAGCCTTAATATTAAATTTTCTATAATAATTTTGTAATATCCTGAAAATATACGAATCAAACTAACAAACAACGTAAAAAGAAACATGGTAGCATATAATTTAAATTTATCGTTTTTTGAATTTATGACAGATAATGGCTCTATATATTATTATTATCATTATATAATGTAAATTATGTACCTTTTCTAATACACCCTTTGCGATAGTATAATTAATTTTTTGTTTGGATTGTTCAGTCAACATTTCGTACACATGAGTTTCTTGCATCAATATTTTATTCTGCCATCTATATTCATAATAATTTTCAATTTTATCTAATAATTCTCTGGAAATGTCCAATATTTCCTGTTTTAAATTGATTAAAAAGTTTAATTAACGTTTTTTAAAAACCAATTTTTTAATGAAACAGTTCAATTTTTCCAAAAATTCATATTTTTTCATATCAGTGTGAGTAATATTAGATGTCACTTTACCAATAATGAATGCAGATACACAGAGCATACATGTAATCATTGCTAAAATGACAAACCATAACTCTGTTAAATTTTGATACAAAATATCGCCGTATCTACAATTTATATTAATTTAAGTTAAAATTTAAAAAATTTTAAATTTTGAAACCCTGTTGTCGTGAATGTCGCCGTAGCCCAATATAATGAGGTAATAATGGAAGCAACCGTCGAATTTCTATTTGAATCTAAACAATATTTGAAATAACTGGTTTGACAAATCATATTGATAAAATTTTAATATTTCCAAAAATTTAAACTAAAAATGGTTAGGGTCGTGGATTGCAAACAGTAAGCCCGCAAATAAAACTTGTGGGCTCCTCTAGACAGTATTTCAGTTATACCCGATAGTAAAATAATTTCGCTTAGCTTTCAAATAATTTTTAACATCATCTATCAATTAAGAATAATAGAGTTGTGGTGATCGGACCCTTCCTTACTAGCTATAAAAAAGTTTAGTTTCATTTTGTAAGTATATAAAATGTATATTATACATGTATGTAAGTGTGTATATTTTAATTTTTTATTAATCTAAAGATGAACGAGTAATAATAATAATACAATGTAAGAAAGTAATACACCATAAGAATATTTTCCATTGATTTTTAGTTTAGTTATTTGGTAAATGGTTTTGTATAACCATTAAAATGGCCCGAAAATAGTTAAGTCAAGTCAATTAAAAAGTTCTAGAAAGCAAAAGCAAATCTTACAAAATATTATTTCCAACGTTTTCAAGTCTCAAAACTTATTTAAAGGTAATCAAAGTTCCAAAAAAGTTTAATAATATCTGGAATATCATAAAAATACATTTGCCACAGTATACTTTATACGGGAACATTATATGCGTTAATAATTTCATAATATAAAAATACATAAACAGGGGCGGATCTAAAAGGCTAGTTAATGGGGTGCGAGCGAAGCGAGCAATATATTTTATTTCGCCGAAGGTAAAAAAATTTTTAGGGCATCTCTTTTAATATCAAGGCGTCTAGTTTGATTTTAAAGTGTCTCTTTTAATTTCATTTAAAGGTTGTTATACAACAGTTTCCAAATTTTTATTTTTTCGCGAAAATAAAAAAATTGTCAACACAAAAAAAAGACAAATTAATTTTGTTCATTAAATAATCATAAATCAATTAGGTCCAGTCTTCTTGGATAAAGTAGTGTAAATTCATCAACCAACATTAACATTACAACATTATAAAACATTAATTAAAAATTTAGGGGGTGCAACTGCACCTTATGCACCCCCTTAAAATTTATTTTTACTCGTTTGATTAATCCAAGACTTCTTTTTGCATATAACATAATCTTTAAATCCATGGAATCCATAGCATGCTATGAAAAACCAAATACTTGAAAAAGTATATAAAATGACAAATCCACAAATACAATAAATTATGGTTGATTTAATCATGTTTTGAGACGTTGTATCTAAATTTAAAAATACTTTTTTAAAAAAAAAAGGGTATTGTTTGCCATAAAATAAATTTTTTAGATATTTATTGACATTTTTTTTTATAAATATCTCATATATCGTACAGTATATATAAAAAAATGTTTATATATTTTTTAATAGTATTATTATATAATATATATACAATATTATAAATAATTATTATAATAGATGTAAAAATTACAAAAATATCGAATAACTTTGTAAATACGGAGAAATCTAATGGACCCAGAAAGAGCAACATAATAATTATTATATGAACTATTTGCATACACAATTTGAAAGATTAAAGGTACAGGCATACACAATCCAAAATCAATAATAAAAAAACATTTGCAATATTTTTTTAAATTGTACATTAAATTTAAATTCAATTTTCCATTTGTTTCAACTTTAGGTGTAATACATTCCATAAACATGTTCAATATGAAAAAAACATCACAAATTTTTAAAAAATTGTGAAAATTTTCAATTTGTGATGAATATACGATTACTGTTGTTTGAATTATGATTCCACAAATTATTAAGGATATTTGAACTATTTCCCATAATTGTACAATTTTCAATAAATTGTTTTGCCATTGCAATTTTTTCATTTTGGGTATTTTTTAGATTGTATGTTTCAATTTTAAAATTAAATATTAAAATGCGTTTTTAATTTATTTTGCGTTATTTAAAAATTTAGAATCTAAATTTGAGACTGGTTTTCTTGATGGTTTCAGTTATATTTATTAGTTACCAAAATATAAAAAAAAATTTTTTTATTCTAATGAACGTCTAATATCGCTCTTTAAAGGTAAAAATCATAATAAATATGACATTGATGTATTTTTCGTGAAATTAGTTAAGAATTTAAAATTTCTTTATACCCATTTGAGAAACACGGTAATTGTCATTTATATTGATAAAGTTGCCAAATGTCGGTCTGTCTAAACATTTACATTGTATTTAGGAAAGCTGAGTCCTAGAAATTTAAAAAAACGAAATCAAGTCAGTTTTAATTTTGTCTTTGGCAGACACTACGATACATTTCACACTCAATAATGAAAACAAGCATCAATCTGTATTTTGCAATAACACAAGAGTCTCAATCGATTGAACTACTTTCTATTGTATTGTAAGTTTATTATGTCACTAATTGACGAGAATACAAATTAATAATTTGAAATCATACAATGACATAAAAAAATAAATATACAAGTGACAATATGTAAGGCTTACATTGTAAGTGTTACATTCAATAAGCAATAACAATACACAATAAGTAATAAAACAAGTTTTCACTAAGAAACTTTCCTGTGAAAACTTTTCACAACAAAATGCGCAAATCCAAATAAATAACTTCGATTTAATATTATTCATGACGACAATATGTTCTAGAAGTTAGTAAATTCTAGTTACTGATAAATTTTTTAAATTTCAAAACATTTGCAATCTTCACTAAGTTTATTTAGTTGTGCAATTAAGTAAATAAACTTATTTTGATAAACACTAACGTACTTTTAAAATTTCTTATTTTAAGATATATTCATGTTTCCCAACCAGCTTCATGAACCACGGTCAACAGGTGTCAATAAAATCAAGAAAGATTGATTTCAAAAACTAAATTATGAAATCATTTTGTTTTCACACAAACTTCATACCAGAGCAAATTAAATCTGAATGAATCTCCAATATAATCAATTATTTATCAGATTTCACTTTGTGTGCAGAGCTTAACATGGAATTTTGAAATTGGGAAACATTGATATATTCTTACAATCTAAAATGTCGAATTTGAAATTTGAAATTTAAAATTTTAAATCTTGTGAATGTTTATCTTGACTTGGATAATATTATTCTGTTATTTAATTTTTGAATGATTTTTCATTTAGCTGAATAATATGGCAACTGTACCGGCTGAGCCTTTGGACACTATTGCCTCTTTTAAGAAGAATGTTGATGTTGTTGCAGATACTGCAACCGAACAAAAACAACCCACTGAAAAAAGTGCTGATAATGATGTCTTTATGTACTATTTAAAGCTTAAAGTAGAAGAAATTCAGGTATGTTTGAATTATATATCATTCAACTCTAAGATCATTATAATGTATGCAATTAAATTATTTATCTTATTTTTCGGTACTCAACCGGATTAGTCTGGGATTATATATACTCTAATCATTTTATATATTCTTTATTTGATGTTATAGGTACAAGCTACAAAAACTACTGCAAATTTACGTAGGTTGCAATCTCAAAGAAATGAATTAAACCACAGAGGTTTTTTATTATATGTTCAGTTATCTACCCTATCAATGCCAACCATATGGTTCAGATATTTCGCATACGTTGAGCCATTGACGATGACGTCACTATTTTTCCAGAACTTTGAACTCTACAACTTGCCTTTTGAATGTTTTTTTGAATTCTTTCTTTCTGGACGGTTGTACTTCGTTTCGATTTGATCGACCTATTCAGATATGAAATACTATATACAGTTCTAAGAGAAAGTTGTGGTTTTTTGCAATTTTAACCTTTTCAACACCCTTGTGTAAATCTTCTTCAATTAATTTTGTAATAATTTTGGAAATAATCATCGCTCGATCATTAATCAAGTATGTCACATTCATTTAAAATTAAGTTTCAATTTATTACCCCTGTTATTGTTTTGCAAAAGTGTTGACACCTTCATAGTTTCTAAAATTAAAAAAATTACATATTTACGAATATATTCGATTTTTTTTTCCAATGACAGATCTTGGGAATCTGCATCATATAATTAAAATTCAGAAACTTGTTCATCTAGACCAGTGTTTCCCAACCTTTTAAGTGTCATTCCCCACTTTTATCCTTACGAAATTTCTACGCCCTACCGTAATTTATATCAAATATTTCCATGTGGTGTTCTAACAGATTTTTTTTATGTTTATATATTACTGCGCAAAAAACTGGGGTACAATTAAAATTTAATAAACCTAAATATAACATACAATAAACAGAATTAATTTGTGATTTTGGTGTAAACATTTTTAGTAAATTCAAAATATGCGAATTTACCAAAGTTTAGTTTATCTTGTTCAAAAATTATAATTGCTGTGACTTTTCCTGGTAAAGTGAACCACTGTGTTTCACTAGTAGTTATAATTATAACTTTAAAGTTAAATGTGATGTGGTCAATGATCACTGATCATCAGTGTAATCAAAAACGCATGTAAAAATACCTCTAAAAATATATATAAATTTTAATAAAAATCGATGTTATCAATGAATTTGTAACAATAGAAAATTATTGATAACTAATCAATTATTTTGTTTTCTAAAATTTTTAAATCCCAACCAAATATTCACAAGCCCCACATTGGTAATCAGTGATCTAGGCAAGGGTATGTAATTTCGTGTATAAATTGTTAATAATATGTATTATACGCTAATAATTAACTTAATTATGAGTATATATAAATTAATTCACTCTTTTGATTAATGATTATATTTGAAAAAACTTTTAATATTTTATATTTTGAATAGTAACAATACATTTATTAATTATAATTAAAACACAAATATCTCAATAATTAGTCATTTTAAATATTTTAAAAAAATTTTCGTAATTTTTTAACTACAAAATATATAAAAACGTGATATTTTTTTGTGAGATCGTTTTATGAGGTTAAAGACTTATTTTAAAATTTTGTAGAAACTAATTCACACATGTAAAATATATATCATATTATATTTTAAATTTTTATGCTTAAATTTGTTTTCCAACGCATTTTGTACCATCGCTAAGTTTTTACCGTTTTATTGGAATTTATTTTTCATCACCTATAGTTAAATGAGTATTTTGCTTTATAATTTTTATTAATAATTTAATTGACAGTAGGTATTTATTAATGTATTATTTTTTAAAACTTATCATCGGCCGAGATGAGAAACACTGATTTTACTGGTTTGTATCATATCCATTAAATTTTTTCCTTTATTTGTATTGAAAGATACATTTTATTGATTGATTTTATTAATTATAGTACGAAAATTACATGAAGAATTAAATTTATTGCAAGAACAAGGATCATATGTTGGTGAAGTCATAAAGGTAATGGACAAGAAGAAGGTTTTGGTAAAAGTACACCCTGAAGGAAAATTTATTGTGGATATCGATAAAAATGTTGACATTACAAAAATAAAACCTGGTTTCCGTGTTGCATTAAGAAATGACAGTTATAGCCTTCATAAAATTTTGCCCAATAAGGTAATTTTAATAAATTTATTATTGATATGGTCTTATAATAAGACGCATTGTGTGGTAGGCTTCAACTGTAGTGATTTTTCCAATTAGTTTGCGTTATATTTCTGTTTGACTGTAAAGATTGGTCTAATTCAAGACTGAAATTTTTGTCAACGACTTTATGAATTTTTAAGATGATCTGATTCGCATTTTAGTTATTTTGTTAATGTTTAATCTTTTCCTTTACACTAACCAGTTACATATTTATAATGTTTTAATGCAAAATGTATGGTTTCGAAGGATCACCACTTCGAAATAGTTGGGAATGTTTCAATTGAATTGTTTTTGATGCTTCATATAAATTTTTCTGTATATCATTAGACATTACATCATTTTTCCTAAAAAACCACCCTTTAGATATATTGTATTTTATTAATTAATTATATAAAAAATGTGAATCATCGTGATTATAACGGGTTTATCTGATAGTATAAACTACTATATTTGTATGATTTTAGGTGGATCCACTAGTCAGTTTGATGATGGTTGAAAAAGTTCCTGATTCAACTTATGATATGGTAGGAGGGTTGGATAATCAAATTAAGGAAATTAAAGAAGTTATAGAATTACCAGTCAAGCATCCCGAGTTGTTTGAATCACTCGGAATTGCTCAACCAAAAGTATATAATATTTATTTAATTATTGATTTTCATTTTTTAGGGGGTTCTATTATATGGACCACCTGGAACAGGAAAAACGTTGTTGGCACGAGCTGTAGCTCATCATACTGAATGTACCTTTATCAGAGTGTCTGGAAGCGAATTGGTTCAAAAATTCATTGGAGAGGGTTCTCGAATGGTACGTGAATTGTTTGTAATGGCAAGGTAATTTTATTATATTTTGAACAAACATGTAAATATTACATGGCAAATTTACTACATGTATTTTTATACATCAGTTTTTTCGTTTTAGTCGAGTTTTATTATATTTTTGTCTACAAAAGAATACAATAACTTAAAATGCTTATTTCAAACTTTTACCCTTTATATATTGTTAATTTAAATTATCCATTCAAAGCTTGGTCCTTGGAGTCTAAAAAAAGTTTAGATTCTATAACTTTTGAAAATGTTGATTTAATTAATTAAAGTTAATATAGAATATTGTAGTTTTTCTCAAGTTGAGATTCTCAACCGATGCTTTTAGTGAAACTTTCAATATTAGAGATATAGTTTTGCAATCATTTAAATTGATTTTACGGAAAGAGGGTCCATGACAAATAAAACATTTTTGAAGGATGAAAAAACTTCAGATTGTTTATATTTCACCGCAACATGTGTATTATATTTATCTAATAATATAATGAAATGTAAAATTTTATACTGTATCTTATTATTTAGAGAACATGCACCATCAATTATATTTATGGACGAAATTGATTCTATTGGTTCGGCTAGAATCGATTCTGGATCTGGAGGTAAATATCCCATTAAAATAGTTAATTAAAATATATTAACAGGTGATTCTGAGGTACAGAGAACAATGTTGGAATTATTGAATCAATTGGATGGATTCGAACCTAAACAAAACATTAAAGTTTCAATTTAAAACATTAAGTATATTCAAAATTAGGTTATAATGGCTACCAATCGAATCGATATTTTGGATTCAGCTTTATTACGGCCCGGTAGAATTGATAGAAAAATTGAATTTCCATCTCCAGGTGAAGAGGTAACATGTTTTGTTTTTCTATTCTATAATTATGATAGGCACGACTAGACATTTTAAAAATCCACTCTCGTAAAATGAATCTTACTCGTGGTATTAATTTGAAAAAAATTGCCGAAATGATGACTGGAGCATCTGGAGCCGAAGTGAAAGTTTGATAATTTTTGTAATTTTTATATTTGAAAATTTAGGGTGCGTGCACTGAAGCTGGAATGTACGCTTTAAGAGAAAGACGAGTTCATGTAACTCAAGAAGATTTTGAACTCGCTGTCGCTAAAGTAATTTTTTTCAAAAATAACATTACAGTACTTTTAATTTACTATTAAAATTTAGATTATGCAAAAGGACTGTGAAAAAAACATGTCGATAAGAAAAATGTGGAAATAATAATATTAATATGATTAAATATATACCATCCTTTATGATTTTAAAATTAAATTATTCGTCTTAACAAATAAATTTGTTTAATTAGTCAAAATTTTATTACTAATTAATCTATATTTATATTAAATTTCATCTTCAATAGTTAAGTTTTCGTGTAAATCATTTTCGCATTCGGTAGATATATAAATGATTGGATAACTTTCGATATGCTCAATTTCTCTTTCTAAGCGCTTCATTTGATTTTCCAAGTACTCTTTTCGTTGTTTTTTGGGTACAGTATCTGTTATAACTGAAATTGTTTGATACGTTGAATAATAATTTTCCCAAGTTTTTTTTAATGAATCCAATAATCTTGTTCGATTCTCCTGTGAAATTTTTTTTAATGACGATTGGTCCAATTTTTCTTGTGTTATTTTATCAAAATATTCTTTTTGAAGTTTGCAATTTTCGTTAAATTTTTTTAGATATTTTGGTAATTTTCCATATTCCTAAAATAAAAATTATTATTTTTTCTAGACAAATATACATTTTTTAAAATGTATTGTTTTATTAGTCCAGCTTTGTTAATGTTTTGTTTTTGACCGTTTCTTTGGTCTACAACGTTATGGGCTGGTTTTTTAGGTACAATCATTATGTTTTCAATTGCATTTTTTTTTACAAAATTTTTTCTGGTTGTAATCCCCATTATTGGTTTTTCTGATTTTTTGGGTATCTTTGGTTTTCTGTTGTTCTGATCCGGATATTTAAATTTTGTGACTAAAATTTTTTTTATGAAAAATTTAATCAATTATAATTTATAAACTATTGTGACCTCGTAAAATTGTTTAAAATTTTTTAAATTAATTACGCTTTTCTCTTTCGTATTTACTAAGGTTTTTTTTTAGAAAATCTTTGGGGTCTCTCCCGCTAAATTTTAAATCTCCCATCGTACTCATATTCTTTTTATTTCGATTATATGCTTGTTTAACAGATTGATTATATATCGACTTGTATCTACATTTGTATATTTAATAATCTATTTTTAAAATTACATCAATTTTTTGGACTTTTCGAAAAATTCTGGTTGAATTAAGCTATAGATACTTTCTTCTTGGGTGCAGTCCATCATGGCCATTATATTTCAATTTTAAAATGTGAAAAAACAAGTATAGTGTAAATTACAAATGTTATTTTTCTAGCTGAAAATGTGTTTGCTTTTTCTAGGATACAGGTATTTATAATATGTTGATCAATGTTTACAACGCATAGTACATAAAATAACAAATAAACAATAGTACACCATAACCAATCAATATTTACTATTTACATTATTGTATTGCCAGATTAATGTTTTAAAAAATCATTTTTATATTCATATAGTCTAAATCGATCAATATATCTTCGCTGACCCAATTAAAAACAAAGCAAATTTAACCATCCACTTAAGTTAGTTCAATATCGGTTAAATCAGACATTCTCAACCCGTTTTGGCTGTGAACCCAAAAAAATTATATACATTACACCTTTTATTTATATAACGTAATTTTTTTATGTTACAGTTTATTTAAAAATCCACTCACTAATAGATTGCTTCAAGAGTGTATCGCAAATATTATTTTTTGAAATTAAGTTAATCAGGATCAAAACCGCAATTTTAATATTTTAAAGATGAAATCAATTGTAAAATTTCAAAAAAATATATATTCTGGAAAGCTTGTAAAAGGTATCATTGCAGTATACATTGTAGTATTTATCAGTATCACAAACTTACAACTTCATAAAAGAACTACAAATTACACTTTTTTTTATAATGAAAAAAGTCGTAAATTTTATAAAACATAAATTCTGGTATAGATTTGAAAATGATAATCATTAAAATAAAAAAATAAAAAATTTGAGTTGACTAGATTATTAATAGCAATTTAATATAAGCAAATGAACAAATCTCATAATACAAAAATACTATGCAATATTCCATTAAAATATACGGTAGTATTGTTGTAAAACTATATAATAACACAAAAATATTTTATCTAACAGACTACATAAATATTATAAGATATGAACTTTCATGTGAACTAAGACTTCTCCATATTAATAAAAGTCAATGCTAGAATCTTGAAGATAATCTTATTTATATTAATGCAATTAAAAGTAAAACTCTTCCCTTATTCATTAAACCTGATATTTCTAATAAAACAGTCAATATATTAAATCCTTTATTTCAAGATTGTGTAGACAAATTTAATGACATTTTTTCTATTATTCCATATTGCACCTCTCTTTATCATCATAAAATTGATACTACAGATGATACTGGATTTAAATCTCCTATATATCCTATTCCGTGTAATCTTAAAAATATAATCTTTTCAAGAATAAAAATAATCATATGTGATACCACATCAACCAATACCGGAAAAAAATCAGGTGTTATAAAGA
>LWCA01000525.1:0-24704 GCA_001642005.1 Intoshia linei | reverse complement strand
CAATTGAATTAATTTTTTTAATTTGATTAGAAACAACTCTAGTTACAATGTCATTATCTAATTCTGACTGTACTACATATGCATTCGTAGTGATACGAATAATTTTTCATTTGAATATGGCAACTCGAAAGGTTGTAACCATGCTTGGTCGATAATATAAACTAAATCTATTTGAACTGAACTTTAAATTATCGTACCGTTTTTGGGGATGTTCCGTCATTGGTATACGACAATTAATAAATCTTTTTTTATAGCAATATTAATTTCATGTACTTTCATCCTTTGCTATTTTCAATTTGATCCATATATGTATAATTATTGGGCCAGGGTAATACTTTTAGTTGAATATATTTAAAAAGACTCAACTTATCGTGCTGTGTGACAGATAGCCAAATTTTAATGCATAAGGTTATCCTCTTACGGTCACATCGATTTGGTCTGTTGAACTCAAAATAATGTGAGAGTGTATGATTTTAAAAAAAATCAAATTATAGTTACAAACTTAAAAAACTTGAATCCCGCAAAAAACCAAATTTTAAGTACCTGTAATATATAGTTTTTTCTATCATGCATTTCTTCGAATGAATGGTTCCCAAACTTGTTTCACTATAGACCGATTGTCAAAAAATGCAATTTTTTGCGATTACTATTTATAATAATTCTTGATTTTAAAAACTCACAGAATGTATGTTTTATAAAATTTTAAGACTTTTCATTTTTAAAAAAAGGTTAATTTAGGGTTTTGAATATGAAGATTTAAGTTTCTGAAGCTGAGGTTTACGCCGATGGTAACGAATTTCAAACGCGTTCCAGGATATATGCTTTTTTAAATTTTAGGGCTGATTTTATTTTTAAAAAAGATAACCTTTGACCCTGAAGAACTTAATTTCGGAAAATAAAATTTGCAATGCTACATCATTATTGAAAAACTATTAGTAAAAAGCAAATAGCGAAAAAATGGGTTGATAATGTCTGCTGTAAATCACAATGATATAATTAAAATCGTGTGATATGGAATATCTTACGATATCTAATTTAGCTACTCCATATTAAGTAAGTTACTAGTAACGGCATCCTGCTAGCACTTTAAATACAAAGACAGACACTTATTCTAAATAACTGAACTTCATTATATTCAGATATCTATATCTAATCATGCATAGCGCATCTTATACAGGTTCGCATTGCAATATTTGATCCAATAAAAACAAATAATTATCAGTTTTAGCACGAAAGGTTTTATGAAGTTAAAGTACTATATATAGATTTACAATTCAAATTAACGGGATACATTTTTTATATTTAACTACTCGTTTTATTATTTAAAAACAACTCGTTTCTGTCTACTCTACTGATATTTATGTCTTTCATTATACACAAAAATTCCCAGGGATGTCGGAAAAAGTTGGATAGTATAATATAAGATCTTGCATAGTAAAAAACACTATACTCTGATTTATAAAATACCTTTAGAAAGATTGTTAAATTTTCTGAAAATTGAATGACGCACAGTACTTTGATATTGAAATATTTCCGTCAACATGTACTTCATTCTTTTCAATCTCCACAAGAAATTAAATATTCTCAAGTAATTTAACATGACATCATTGGTAAAAATCTAAAATAAATTAAAAAAGTAATAAAACGCAAAAAACAGTTTCTAACGGACCGTCAACATGATACGTAAGACAAAAAGCATCCCACGTGGAAACATTTTCAACAGAATGAAGTAATTTAACATCTAATCGATCATTTATTTGAGAATCCGATAAAGTTATAGACCTTAACGCAACATCCAAAATAGAAGTCAAATTATGCAAATAGAGAGATTTGGTAGTTTTAAGTTCTTTTGACAACAGGTCCATAAACTCTAAAATAAAATCGCCTTGCTGAAGAACAATAAATTTATGAAATATTTTGAAATGTAAATGTAAATCAAAATCAGTAAACATGACATGAAGAAGATGACTGCACGTTTCCTCATATAAAGCGTCAATCATACTAACAAATTTAGATTCATAACTATCATCATAAATGGAAAATGAATCTTGTGTAATGAATCGCTTGAGTTTAGTATACTCAGAAATTTCTGATTTAACTTTACATTGAACACGTATAAAATTGACGGATTTACCAATAAGCAATATTTTTTTGGCTAAATGATTTGAAATAAATTTTGGTAGGGATTGGTATTTAATAAAATATGCCTTTGTCCACAAATTTTCAAAACATTTGAGTGGACTCTTGACAATAAAAAATTCATAAGTATCGCAAAGTTTTCCTTCGAGACACCAAGTAGTAATCATATTGAACCACGGCTGAGACAATTTAGAGAGAAATTTTTTGGCAGTTTTGGCAACTTTAACGTCGGCCGAAATGTTGAAACTGAGTAATATAGACATTAAAACTGGTCCAGATTTATTTTTACATACACTACATACCAGGTGGAGAAAATTCATAATGGTCATTTCCTTGTGAAACCATACAACCAGATCAGTAAAATTGTACTTGTTTTTATTTTTTCGTACATTGGAAACTAAAATGGCCAAGGATTCAAAATAAATGGTCAATTCAGACCGAATAGCTGCAACGAGGACTTGTTTGGTAATAGAATTTTGAGTTGGATAATGATGTAAAATTTCGTTCAAAATGTGTTCAATTTCAATATAAATAATGCCTAACGAGCATATTTTAGTTACATACTGCTTTTGACGGTAGTTTGCTTTGATATCTTTATTTATAAAATGAATCTTGTCATTTTCGCTAAATTCAATAATACAAGATTGAATTCCTTGTAAAACATAAAAACATTCATTCATCAATGCAAAATCGGATATGGTGGTGGGTTCAAGTTTAGTTGCACATTTGGAAAAATTACACGTAATTAATGGAAAGGTTTTATTTGAAGTATGTGTATCTAAAATGGACATAGTACCTAACCCACTTGTAGATTGGGTAGGTCCTCCAGCAAACATTTTTTCAGATTTAGTATTTTCATTCAACTCCATTTTTGAATTTGTTAAACTATCAGATTCATCATCAATATTGCTAGTTTCCAGGTTTGTAAAAAATACTAAAATGGAATTCAAAAATTGGGTTGATTCGTTTTTCAACAATATATTTAAACAGTTATCGAAATTGTAATAAGCATTAGAATAACCCGGTCGCTTAGCCAAATTTCTTTTAACGTCTACACTCAATTTGTTCAAATTTGACTCGTTGACGGGATCAAGTAGTAGAGAATTTAGTAGAAAATTGAAATTTGATTCGACATTTTCCTTTTTATCTACACCGAGAGCACTGAAAATTTTAATCAATTCCACCTCAATAGAAAAGATTTTATCGTTCATTTAAGTGTTTTATTTATCCATTGAAATATTTTTAGAGAAAATAAAACTTTATTCATGTAACTATACTTATGACTATGCCATTACATTTGTAGTTAAATTTTTTGATAAACATATTAATGGCAACAATGCGTCACTTATTTATAAACATCCACGTAACCAAGTAAATTTGGGAAATGATGGATATAAAACTAATATTTCATCCATTTGTCATGTTTATAGTTCTCATTTGTCAATAGACTAGAATGTGCACGGAAATGTTACATTTTTTTAATTGGCTAGAAAAAGTGTCAACATATAATTACATTCCAAATAGACAAGTACGTCAGTTATTACGTCAAAGATACATTTTAAAATACCAATGCTAGGTTATAAATAATGAAATTAAGTTGATTTTTGAGAAAAAGTTACGTTGTTACAAATGTACGTATAGATTATAATCTGTGGTGTTAATTTGTGAATTATGGATAACAAAAAATCTACAAATTATGCCAGAGTGGCTTTTGCGTCAGAAAAACAAAAGAAATTTAAAAAAGCATTATTTTTTTACAAGGTATTGGTATTTGTTGTTTTTTTGTAGTTATCCCTTTTATTCATTATTAGGAGGCTATACAGTGGCTAATAAAGGAATATGGAGAAAATAATTTCAAATCTGATGATGCCAAAAATTTAGATGTGTGGTTGGCAAAAGTTGAAAAATTGAGAACGATTAGTAATCATTTAATCAATCATAACATTCTTGGCAATGTTAGGGATTTGTTATTATTAATTTATATTTTGCAGTTGGTTAGTTTTATTTTTATGTTTAAACATTTTTATGTAATTTACATCAGTGTTTCAATGTTAATTTTGGGTCAATGTGTATCGTTGAATTTCTGGAAAATTCATAACATAATTTGTGTTACGAAATTTCTCAAATTTTAACAACTATTGTACAATGTACAATTGTGTAATTACAAATCAAAAGAAAAAACCGAATTTTTAATGAATACAACTTTATTTTCTCCGTTTCATCAACTTGCTATAATTAAAATTTTTTTAGTATTATTGACCCTTCACTACCAGTACAGGTTCATTGGTCCATATTGATTAATTTTTTTTAAAATTTTTATTACTTTATTATTGTACAATTTACAGTATTGTATATGTTTATTTAGCAAATGAGCCTACTACTGTTCAAAATAATGAAGATGCCATCATTAGAGTAATTTGATCTATTTTGTATCGGCTCTATTTTAATATTTTAGAATGAATTTCAAACAATAAGATACCTGTTGGATGAAGTATGTCTGTTATTTTTTTAATTAATTTTTGATAGGCTATTACATACGATGAACAATGTGATTACAACAAGTCTCTTGAAATCTATACAAAAGTTGTGGAAAAAACTATTGAATTTGTAAGTTAATTTTTGTTATAGAGCATGGTGTCTCAAGAGAAGTTCGCCAGAGGTTGAAATTGTTTTTATATTTGACTAGGTAAACTGTTATGTGCTACGTACAAACAGCACCTAGCTCTGCCATGGGTGGATATTTTTATTCTACCAAAAAAATAAATTCACATAAAATCTAACAAAATAGATAAATAAGTTAATTCTTTATACAGTGAAACTTTTTTATAAACAAACGATTTTGAAAATTTAACGACTAATTTGTTTTTTTTAGGAGTATCAAAAAAGCGTGATAAGTGTCATAAAAATTCCATACAACGAACTTTGACATCTAAAAATGTAATAAAAAAATTACAGAATTTGTCATGAATATAAATTTTGTTTTTATAAATATAAATTTTAATGAAAATGTTAAAAAATTAAAGTGAATGACGATAGTTCTAAAACAAAAAAACTGTATTTCACACATTTATTTCTACAATGTAATAAATTTTAATTCTCCTGTCTTCGAAACACCAAATTAACCTTCTGCCACATAGATAAAAAGATGTTGACAAAAATATTTCTTTCACATTTAATTTTATCGAGAACACGTAGTATGTTCTCTACCAGTACTATTCTGTTATGAGCCCTAGGACATGTCATGTTTATTAGAGCTATTCAAACAAAATAAAAAAGGTGTGAATAATTCGGTTTCAAATTTTTATTTTAATATTAACTATTATATTATAATTATATTAATATGATTAATCCTAACTTATAGTATGCTACGCGATTTTTGTCAGTGTGTGTGTTTGTGTTAGGCTGTATTTAAATAACTACCCGTCTTAGAATTTTATAAAGTCCACATTTCAATTACAGTTTTTTCCAGGTGATAATAAGATAAATTTCAATCTCCTAAACTCAACTTACGGGTCAAAACCTCAATTGTATTTTTTTTTGAAAATCAAACGAGTTAGAGAATTTAAAAAAATATATACGTTGATACGGATTTTAAAATCAAAAACATTATATTATTATTTATTTTAATATTTCCATCGGATAAAACTGAGTTACAATATTTGTTTTTGAAATTTCTGAGATTTTTATTTTCACAATAAAAGGTACTCACACTGGGACATTTTTAGCAACACTTACGTTATATACACTTACATATTTATTTATAAAGATATGGATATCAAATTTTTTAAAATTTGCTGGAATCTTACATATATCAATTTTTATTGTCTAATTTTATTTTTTTAGAAAAATGGAAAAGCGACTGATAAATTAAAATTACAATCAAATAAATGGGCATATCATTCTCTTGATCGGTTATTATTTAATTTAATTTTATCAAAATAACTTTTTTATTTTGATATCAATTAATCAAAACATAAATGTACTATCATTTATTAAAAATGATAAAAAATTAATCTATAAAAATAATTATTTAAAATTTTGAATTTCAAAATTCTATTTAATTTTTTTTTAAATTTGAAAGCTTCAAATTTAGAAATTCATTGGTACTACTGTATTATAACTTAAATTTATACATTTAATAGAGCTGAAATAATAAAAGGTATAATATCACAGAATAAAAAGGATCCTAAATCAGAATTTGAAAAACGCCCCGTTTTGAAAAAAGTTGAAAAGATGTCGTTAACACCATATGAAAAAAGAATAATTATGTATGGATTTGATAATTTAAACTAATGTTTCGTTTAGAAAAGGCTCCTCAATCGATGGTAATAAATATGCACCTTTCGTGTCTATAAACATCAATGAAAAATACAGTTCATATGACTTGTTTAGGTATTTTTATAATACTGTATTTATTTGAAATATAATATAACTAGTGATGTGTCAAGGGAAGTACCCTGAAATCTATAATTATAAATCAATACTTATATAATATGCTATGCTATATTGGTTTGTACTTATATAATCATAGCATATTATAATATACTATGCAATATTTGTTTGTGTTATCGTTTATTTCAATAACTACCAGTCTTAGAATTTTATAAAGTCCACATTTCAATTACAGTATTTTGCTGGTGATAATAAGATATATTTCAACCTTCCAAACTCATATCTTACGGGTCAAAAACCCCAATTGTCCTTTTTTTTGAAAATCAAATGAGTTGGAGAATTTAAAAAAATATATACGCTGATACGGATGTTAAAATCATTAACATTAACATAAATTTATATTTAAAAAAAATATATCTTCGGTGCCAAAACCCCAAATTACCTTTCTTTTTTTAATGAAAACAGCCCTAGCATTTCAAAAAATTTACCAGTGGTACAGTTATATCCGGTTAAAACACATAAAAAATTTCAATCCGAATAAGTGACGACTTCACGGTCAAAACAGCATTTTAGTATTCATATATTTTTTCCGAAATATTTTATTAAAACAAAAAATGTTAAATAATTAACGGTCCATAACCAAAGTTTAGAACCACTCACCCAAATATACATTTTTATAATTGGACCATGTTATCAGGAACCGATAGAGTAATGGTTATTTACTTTCAATTAATTGTATAATGCTTTTAATGTAGAAAAATTTTAATGTATTTTATATTTACAATTTTCAGCGACCCAGATGGTTTATTAAAACTATCTAAAAAACATCGCACATATCAAGGACTGACTTGGAAAAGAGCTAGTCATTTTGTGTGTGAGCCTCAACTAATTATTCAAATTTCACCATTTGGAATAAAACAGGTAGTTGTTATATTTGTAAATTAAATTATAAGAATCCTTACTTATATAATATGCTATCCAATATTTGTTTATGTGTTATCGTTTATTTCAATAACTACCAATCTTCAGGGCGAAAACACCAAATTACCCTTTTTTTATAAAAACAGCCCTAGAATTTAAAAAAATTAACAGGTGCTACAGTTGTATCCTGATAACACACACAAAAAATTCAATCCGAAATATTTTTTATTAAAACAAAAAATGTGAAATAATTAACGGTTCGAAAATTAAAAAAAAGATTATTCTGATAGAGCTTATTCCAGTTAATATAGATACAAAATTTCAACCTCTGAAATCTGCACATTCCCGGTGAAAAATAATTGTTAATATATTATCAACCTATATTTTTCAAATATTTCGATTGAAATTAAAATTGAGAATGTAAATATTGATCCTACAATTTCAAAAAAAATGTGCATCGAGCGTCTATACATTTCCAATAAAGAAATATCGGTGAAAATCTATATAATTAATTCCTTGGGAATTTTTTTTATTCCTATGCAATTTTTAAATCTCAAATTCTCATTTTCAAAATATTTTGTTTAAAATTTAAATTAAAAATACAACGATTAATAAAAGTGATACAACTTTGTTATGATCAGTTTTATATCAGACAAATTTAAATACACAGTAAATTAACTTCTTTTAGCAGTAACTTCACTTAACAGTTAATTTTTATTACAGTAAATTTACGACTTATAGCAGTTATATTATGTCAATTCACAGTATATTTAAAAAATTAACAGTACTTTTGAAAAATTTTTAACAGTATTAATATTTAGTAATTAGAAATCTTGGAATTTAAAAATTTAAAATATTAAATTTCATTCATTAAGATTAATTTTAATTAACAAAGATTAAAAATTAATATTTAGTAATGAAATTGAACAATATCAAAGGAAAATTGTCCGCTTCACTGAACATAAAATTTAATCCTTATAAATTGTCGTATTTAAACTTAATATCTCTTAAATTTCATCATATTCATTGATTATAGTATAATTATACGTATTTCAATTTTACATCTAACTTATTTTGTTGTCTTATTACTGTTATTTTTAAATTTCATTTTTGCGCTCACTAAATTATTATGATGAAAAAAAACATGAAGAATGAAAGTATAAAAAAGAAATAATGTTACTGCTAAATGAAGTTAATTTACTGTAATAAAAATTAACTGCTAAATGAAGCTAAATTTACTGTTAGTTTAAATGTATCCCGTTTTATATTTATTACAATCCTTTGCAATTTTGGTAAAATTCGACTAAAATATGTTTATCAAGTGAAGATTCGGTTAATTATTGATACATAATTGGTATTTATTGGTACTGAATATATATTATCACATTAAAAATGATAAAATAAGGTTTTTATAATTTTATTTTTTATGGAATTTATGCTATTTATGAAAATTTTTAGGATTAGACTGTTTCTATTTTATTTTTAATATTATACACACATTCTGTCTAGTAAATTAAAAAAATGGGATAACAATTGTTTTTAAAATTCTTTACGAATAGTTAAACAAAAAATTAAGATGGAATAATTCACTTTAAAGTAAAAAGTAATGTGATATGACCGTGTACCTGAAACAAGTTTGAGACCACTTCTTTAAAGGATTGATAATAGTGAATAGTAGGATTTTTAAGTTAGATTTTCAACGTGAATTTATTTTTTTGGTATAATAAAAATGTGCCATCGACAGAGATAAGTGCTGTTTGTACGTAGTGCATAACAGTCAATATAGTAAATTATAAAACTGGATGATAATTATAATTATTAATTTAGAACTTGGTTAATGATTGTGCATTTCTTTCTTCTCTAAGTGCATGCGCTCAATACGAAAGAATTCACGGAAAACGTTTGATATCAAAGTTATTATTTTTATTTATAAACACATGGAACACTATTATAAGTTAAATTTTGATATCGTGAATTGATAAATGCGTGTAAATTAAAATTGTACCATTAATTATTATATTGTGTAGTTCAGGGATTCCCACACTTTTTCTATTAAAAAATTTGTCAGGGACCACTAAAACGATATTATCTATGTAATAATTATAGTAAACTCATCCCCAAAAATATGTGAAAAACATGAATTTCTTCGAATAATGGTATTGAAGTTGTAGAAAATAAAGGTGGGAATCTACTTAATTATTAGTAATTAAAAAATTATATTTATAAATTGTTTTTTTTGTATTTATATACACATTTCACATAGTTTTGACGAATTTTTTTAATCATGAAAATTTTAATTGCTAATTATTTTCTTAATTGATATATTATTTTTCCATACAACATTTATAACATTAAGACATTCATATATTGCATAAATAATTTATATGGCAACTCAAAAATACCATCTTTCAAAGAAATTCATGTTTTTCACATAGTTTTGGGGATGAGTTTACAATTATTTAAGTATTTATTTTACTTAAATTTTCAAAAACTTTTTCCAAGGCCAGTAAAACTATTTCAAGGACCGGCATTTGGTAACCGCTGATGTAGTTCATAATTAGCTAATAAATTATAATTTATAATTTTTTAGTATTATTTATCCTCAAAATTTAAAAAATGAACCAATCTATAATCCATGTGGTAAATATATGGTTTTACTGAAATTTAACGGTGTATATCGAAAGGTATGTTTTTAATTTTACATTAATAATTTCAAGTCAGCATTAAATTATAAAAAGGAATAAGTGGACTCTAAAAATTTTCAAAAACAATGTATATTACAATATGGCCCTTGGTCGTCTCTAATCAAATCAAACATCTAACGAATTATCAATTCAATAATTAGTCAGACCTGTATATATTGAACACTAACAGAAAAAATAACGATGTTCATTATAGAGTTTATAGTGAACTTTTTATTATCCTTAAAATGCAGAACTTATTAAACCAGAAACTATTATATCAGAACCTATTACACAGAATTAGAACTTATCCAACCATTTGAAGCCTTAAAATCTTCAATTTTATAAGTTATATACAATTTTAGAGCCATTGTTTTAATCATTTCGTCAGATAAAATAAAATGTTTCAACCTTTTAAATTCAATCTATTCAAATAGTTTTTCATCTATTTTACAGGTTTTAAAGAAGCTTCTATTACGGATGATCATATCATCTTGAATAAGAATATTGTTTGAATTTTTAATGATTCCATATATGTAGCCCAGAGATAATTTAAATTTCTTAGCCATATTTCGTTGGCTATATGTTTTATTTTTCCAATAAAAACAGTATTTGTTTTTTTTCCAATTAACAAATTTTACGATTTTTATCGTTCATTATATAATGTAAAAATAAAGTGCAAATCATATTAATTGATTCAAATTACAATGAGATTATACAAAAATAGAATATTACCTTCATTTTGAAAGGTGTTTACCGTTCATTACCGTATTGTTCACTATACTTCAATATAAAGTGGATTTTTTGTTAACAAAATAATTTTTAATGTTCACTATATTAGATGTTCAATATATACAGGTCTGACTGTAGTTAGCTAATAAACCATTCTCAAAAAATCTCAATTGATACATACCTTTAACGAACTTATATTAATATAATATACTTTGTACATATAATAATCAATTATATTATTTAGATTGTCATTGATGATTTATTTCCAGTAATCGAAACCGATGAGGGTGATACTATTTTGGCATCTTTTTCCGTTATTCCTAATGAATTATGGGTATCAATTGTCGAAAAAGCATTTTTGAAAGTTATGGGAGGATATGCTCTTGAAAGTTCTATGGCGGTATCATATTTTATTATAAACTATAGCTTTTTTGTTTTGTATCAAAGATTAGTTAGCACGGCTGATGGTAGATTTTTTTTAAATTTTAAAAAAAATTTAAAATTAATTAATTAAAAATACCAACCAAAAAATCAACCCTTTAGAACAGGGTTTCTCAACCTGTTTTAAATTTAGTACCCCGTTAGCCAGATCAATTATTTCCAGCACCCCTGCAAAAATAAAAAATAATACCTTAAAATTCAACTTAAAAATCGTATTTTATTGAGATTTAAAAAAATCACTCTATCGAACATAATCAGTAAATGAACATAGAATGAGCTGTATTCGATGAGATTGAAATTACATATGATGTCAATTAAACAAATAGATATAAAATACGTTTAATTAGATTTTTTTATTCAAATTATAAAAAATAAGAATATTTTTTCCAGCACCCCTAGGGGTGCTAGTACCCCCGGTTAAGAAACCCTGCTTTAGAAAATACTAATGGAAATTTAAGAAATGGTTCCAGTTTTAACTTATTTATCATATACCGTATTTTACAATAGTTCACATGTCTGTGATTAATGATAATATTTACATGAGACTGTTGAAAACTTGTTACATTGAATGTTTTAATTTAATAATTTATGATAGATGAAAGATATGTTTATGTTGACTGGATGGATACCAGAACGAATTTTATTTGATGATATAGACTTTGATGCCGATAAAATTTTCCATCTTTTACTAACTAGGTTTCACAAAGGAGATTGTCTTTTGGTTGCATCGTCTAAAAAAGATTTGGATGAAGATAGATGCGGCATTGTTTCAACGCATGCATATGCTATATTGGATATTCGAAATATTCAGGTTGTATTTACAAACCATACATTAGAGTCGGTTCATTAGTTTTATTATGAATATTTTTATAATTTTTATTTATTCATATAAATTGATATATATTCATCATGATGATTCATGACATTGAAAATGACAAAATAGGTTTTTATAATTATATTTTTTCTATGATTTATGATATTTATGACAATTTTTAGGATTGGACTGTTTTTACTTTATCTTTAATATTATACTCACATTCTGTCTAATAAATTAAAAAAATAGGATAACAATTGTTTTTAAAATTCTTTACGCAAATGTTAACAAACAAAAAATTAAGATGGAATAATTCACTTTAAAGGTGAAAGTAAAGTGATATGACGGTTCCACCTAAAACAAATTTGGGAACTTCCTTTAAAGAATTGATAATAGTGAATAGTAGGATTTTTAAGTTAGATTTTCAATAGTAATGTCATATGATGGTTCCACCTGAAACAAGTTTGGGAACCACTTGTTTATGGATAATAGTGAATAGTGGATTTTAAGTTAGATTTTCAACGTGAATTTATTTTTTTTGTATAATAAAAATGTGCCCTTGGCAGAGCTAGGTCCTGTTTGTACCATAATACAAAAATACAGTCATAACAGTCAACCTAGTAAAATTATATAAAAAATACAATTTTACCAACCCGTAAGGAGAAATCCCCTTTTTTGAATATTTTTTTGAAAAATACGATTTTACTAAATTTTGAAAGAAAAAACCTTGAATTGTTTCATCAATGTTTTATATTTTATTTTTCCTTTGGGGTCAAAAAAAATATTTTGAAATGGGAGTCCATACACTATTTGAATCAGAAACCACTGCCTTAGATCATCATTGTATAACGTGCGTAATATGTGTTATAATCAATATTATTTAAAAACATTTATGGGTCCATAGAATTTATATATTGCAAATGGGGACACGGCGAAAAAAGTTTGGTCTATGCCTGATTTACAGGTATAGATATCGGAAACTAAAATTTGGTTATTAATAAATGGGGAGGCAAAGAAAAAAGAGTTGAGAACAGTTGTAGTATTATATTATTTACAATAAATAAATGTTTTAATATGATTTTAGAATAACAAAATCATTTTAATGAAAAATCCTTGGCACGAAAAAAGATGGAAAGGAAATTTCTCAGTAGATGATGATGTTCACTGGACCCCAGAATTAAGAAAAAATCTAAAATTTAATCAAAAGTTTGCTAAAGTTTACGACAATGGCATTTTCTGGATCGACTTGAAATCGCTCGTAACATTTTTCCGAGGAATAGACGTCAACTGGAATCCATCAATATTTCCTCATTCAGCCAGTTTACACGAGTAATCATTTTAATTAATTTTATCGTTTGAAATCAATATCGTGTTACACTCAGAACCGAACATACCCTTACCTCCTTAATGGACTGTTTATATTAATATCATAACTGTTGTGTGTCAAATTTAAACTGTCCAGACCGATAAACGTGACTAGGGATATATTTCATTACGCATCGTTTGCAAAATGTTTTAGAGGGCTTTTTAAAAAAAATCCACGCCCTCAATCACGATAAAAATGTATATCAATTTCTTAAAATCATCAATTTTAATAACCTGATAATTATATGAATCAAAATCTTCTTAACGGGTCAGCGTAAATTGCATTTAAATTAATATTTACCTGAAACTTCAAACAAGCGCGTCCTGAATAAATTATTATGATTTTGAACCACTTTTTTATATATGCATTTTAGTACATGGAATGTCACAAACGGTCCCATTTCATGCCATTTCAACATTAAAGATAATCCCCAATATAATTTGTATTCAGCTGGAAATGGAAAACGAGCTATATGGATTCATGTTAATCGTCACTCTAATAACAGCGTAACGCTTACTGTGTTATTTTTAAAATAATTTTAGGATTCTAAGGATGAGTTTATTGGACTAGTCATTTATAAAAACAAAAAAACGTGCCGAGTTTACGAACCTAGTAATTAAATTAAACTCGTTAAAATTTTAATTGTGAATAGATTACCCTGAACCATATAAGGATGGAGTACGAACAAATTCACCTCATTATTTGGTAAAATTAATTGAAGATGAACCGGAAGTGAATCTAACAATTGTTTTAACCCAATTGAAAAAATCCATCACGCTCAATTACACTCTTAGTGCCTATTCATCATTTAGTTTTCAACTTAATCGTACACCCGACATTTTTAAAGACTCTCCTCATATTCATGTAAGTTATTACATTTCAACAACTTATTTTAAAAGGCATCAGATGTGTGGATAAAAGAGAGTACTGGAAAAAATATTGAAGCAAATTACAAAATGATAGTTCAGGAATCAACAACAGTTTTATTTCAACTGACAACTCAAAAGTAATTTAAAAATGTGCCATGAAATAATTATTTTAGAGAGCTTGCTATTGGAATACAATTACTTTCAGAAAATAATTTAAACTTGTACAATACCGAAAATATCTACCGGTAAAAATAACATTAGAATTGTAAATCGAATCTTAGATATGGCTGCTGTTATTTAGAAGCAAATGTTGAACCCGGGACATTTACTGTAAAAGTATCCATTTATGATAATACCAAAATCACTCCATCCTCGTCGTACAATTTAGATATATATTCCCTAAAAAGTGTCCAAATAAGTTAAATTTTATTTATTGTACCAAATTTTATCAATTATTTAATAAATTGTATTATTTAGTCTTAAATTTCAATAAAAATACAAATTTACAAGAATATTTACATGTACATGTTGGAATTTAAACTTGATCGTTTCTTTGGTTTAGGAACAAGTAAACCAATTTTATTAATAATATTCTGAGGTTTAAATGGTTTTTTTGATTTTTTAGTCTTGTCTGTTTTTTTGTAACTAATAATATAGATGAATAAAAAAAATGTTACCGATTTTTTTTGAATTTCTAAAAAAAGTTTAAAATTTATATAAATATTAACTACTGTATATTTTGGTTTATAACTATTTTGGCCACCATATGAATTATTACTAGTTGTATTTAATTTGCTGCTATACAAAGATGCTTGATATGACCGCTCTTGACGTTCCTCCAGATTAGATTCCAATAAATCTTTTTTTAAATATATATTTATATAATTATATATATATTTAAATTACTCTTGTTTTCAATAAAATATTTTTTCGTAATCGTCAAAAATCTCTCGCCATATTTTTCATATCTGTATTTGGTAAACCCGTCGATTCTATTTGATTTAATATCTTCATAGGAACAAGGTTTCACATCCGCCAATTGACATAATGTATTTGAATCGAATACTCGATTATTTGCGTTCCCTTGTTCTTTTGCTAATGGATTTATAAAAAAGTACATTTTAAAACGGAAAAATTACCAATAGCTTTATCTAAGGTTCTGAGTTCATTATAACATTTTTTGGTCAGTTCTTCTGAAGCTGACATGGAATGGACTCCAGGCGTTTGCGCATTTGATTTGGAAGATTTATTCACATAGCAAATGTCAAAATGAAACTAAACATTTTAGTCAACATCTTTTGGAAGAATTTCCGATTTATCTGCGTGTGGTGGCCCATAGCAATGTTTCACAACCATTTCAATCTTCCGACCGGTGAAAATGTAAAAAATTTTATACCATTACCCAGTCACTTAGAATAGTATGTACGTTGTGATAGACACTCCCACGACCCTGAATGGTAGTATCAAATTTCTCACGAACCATTAAAACGAATTTTTGAATAATATTTATTATTAATTTATTAACCATCTAACCGGGTTACCTATACATTGATAATTATCATTATACAGCCGTTTATTCCGAGTTAACGGAATAATTGGTCTTGAAAAAAAATCTCATTCCGTTAATAAAGAATTTTTTATAAATAATCTATAGATTGAAACAGTGTTTCCCGATTGGGGTCTGTAAATTCAAATAAAATATAGACAAATTTTGATCAACTTTTGTATATTATTATAGGAGAATTTTTAATATTTATTAGAGTTTCTATGTGTTGATCATCCCAAAGCCTAGACGACTGCTACATTATAATTTCAAAATCCCACCATTAATAAAATTTAATAAAAAATAACATCTAGCACATTCAGGGAAAAATTTTGAAAAACACGATTTACTAAATCTTATGAGAAAAACCAATTATTCCAAACTCAAAATAAAATTCCAATATTATCAAAGCTTAAGAGAAAATATCCTCTTTTTCCAATATTATTTTGAAAAATTCGATTTTAGTATTTCTTTTGAGCAACAACTTCCTAATCCAAAATAAAAAATAAAATTTTATTTCAACCACAAAATAAAACTAAAATATTACCAACGCTTAAGGGAAATACCCTCTTTTTCCAATATTTTTTTAAAAAACACGATTTTACTAAATCCTAATTTTTTCATAAAGGATTAATATATAATGTTTCCCTTGGGGTCCTAAAAAATTAATATTTGAAATGGTGGTTCATACAATGTTTGAATCGGAAATACTGCATTAAATCAATTTAAAAAAATTTATTTTCATTCCACTTAACCTACATTTGCATTTCATTTCATATAATTAATAATCAATCATTAATCAAAAATAAAATAAAATGTTTTACGTATCAAAAGCTAATAATTTGAATCGAAAAAGCTTTATTTAAATTAAATGCTACTGTCTTTTCTTGATTATAAGCAGACCCCTAAAATACAAATTTTCAGTGAAATTTTTAACTAAATAAAATTTGAATATAAGCAGTTTCTGCTTGTATTCGAAAGAAAAAACTTTAAACAAAAAATAGACAACATATCAATTTATTTCTAAAAAATAACTTCCTTCATACAATAGAATGTCTAATTTATAAGTTTATACTAATTAGAAAAAACTTTTAGTGTATTTTTTATATTTTTCAAGGTCTGCTTAAAAGTCTGCTTGTTTTTGATTATATGCATTTTTCCTTATACTCTCGAATATAAGACTTCTTATAATCGAGAAAAGACAATAGTTATTTTAAGTAAAAATTTCACTGAATTTTTGTACCTCAGGAATTTTTTTCCGTTAAATAGGAATTAGCCTGTATTATAAATTAGAATACATGTATTTAAATAATTAACAACCTGTTTTGCTTCAGTTAAAATTTCTTTGGCATAAACTCCTTCATGAACATATGAAACAACAAAATCACCGTGAATAGTTTCAAAAGATTCTCCCAAATAGAAATCACATACTAACTTTCTAAACAACCTTGAACAATCGTTTACTGGATAAGATTTTCCCAATCCATGCATGGATAAATTATTATAATTAAATTTATTCAAATTTTGATTTTTTGATCCTAAAATTATTAATATAACACTATACAGTACATTTTACCTTTAAAAATATCACACAATTGATTTAATGTTATTTTTAGTGACAAATTAATGGTTCTCAAATCAGTTAAAATGATTTTTATGTCATTGGTAATATTTCTTGATTCTGTTTTAAAGCGATTACGACAATTGTCACATTTGGCACCTGGGAAATATCCACAATAATCCTTGTTAAATATTTCACCAAAATAATGCAATTGGTGCATTCTCCTACAGTCAATGCTATCGCAATATTGAACCATTTCATATAAATTTTTTAGATGCATTGGTTTAGTGTTGTATTGACTAAATTGAAATATTGAAATAGTTGTTACAATTTGCAAAATTTTGAAAAAATATATTTTTTTAATGTTCAATATAGAAAAATAATTCCCCTATTTTCCAAAAATTTCGTTTAGGTCTCCGAAAAAGATCTCGGTACGGTAGTTTCGGTTGCATAACGAAATAATAAAAATGTGTGCGTTACACAAAAACAAAAAATTTTAAAAACCACTGACCTAGACAATAAATTGAATTAAAAAACTAAAGATACATTAAATTAAATTACACAATTTCATTTCGATTAATCATTCTTCTGAGAGCAACAATATCGGCATAATTGTAATAAACGGCACAAGTAGCCAATTTTCCATCTCGACCAGCTCTACCAGATTCTTGATAATACGATTCAATTGATTTCGGAGCAGTAGCATGAAACACAAATCGTACGTCGGGTTTATCTATTCCCATTCCAAACGCTAATGTAGCACACAAAACGTGAGTTTCATCATTGAGCCATGAAGCCTGATACCCAGTACGATTATCATCACTTAAACCAGCATGATAAGGTTTACTGTTAATATTTTCACTATTTAAATGTTCGCTCATGTTTTCACATTCATCTCGAGTGCGACAATAAACAATTCCAATCAATCCCGAAAATTCAGCCTTGATACGGGATGAAATATCATTTTTTATAGTTTTCATTTTTTTATTTAAAACTTGATAAATCAAATTTTTTCTATTAAACGACTGAACAAACCATTTCGCATTTTCGGCGCCCAATCCCAATAAAATTTCTTTTCGTACCCTAAAAGTAATTTATAATACCATACTACAAAATTTATACCGAGATGTAGCAGTAGCAGTCAGAGCCATAACGGACAGATTGGTAAATTGGTGCCTAAAATGTTTAATTTTTTGGTAATCAGGTCTAAAATCATGACCCCATTGACTAATACAATGAGCTTCATCTATGACAAGACGATCCAACAAATTTCGATCGTATAAATTTTGACAAACATTTGAAAACTTTTCACTTTTAGCAATCATTTCCGGAGTTACATATAAAAGCCTAATAGATGGTTTCGTACTTTGTAAATTGTCAAATATAGAATTTCGAGTTGCAGCGTTGATACTACCCGTAAACATTTCAGCATTGATACCTAAACTTTTGAGTCTAACAACTTGGTCGTTAATAAGAGATAATAGAGGCGATATAACTATTGTAATTCCTTCGGTAACTAGAGCAGGTAGTTGATAACAAATACTTTTACCACCTCCAGTAGGCATTAAAATAAAACAATCATAGTTCAACAAAGCACAGTTAATAGCCTCCTGTTGATTATACCTAAAAGTTGAAAGTCCAAAAACCTTAAATTCAAAAATTTTTAAATGTTAATACAATTAAAAATTACCTTTCGAAATATTTTGAGCATTTTTACACTGAAATGATGATTGTTTGATTTAAATTCATCATTATTTCCGTCAGAATGATGATAACCATAAAATTTAGGTGGTGGTAGATCAGTAAATTTAGTTTTAACAATAGCGCTTTTTTTAAATGGTGGAGAATTTCCACAGTCAAAGCTTATCACGGCTTCATCGTTCACAATATCCACATCATAATCATCAGAACTTATCGAAAAATTACTCTTATTACTCGCTGATTCCACATCTATAATATGGACGTCACTTGTACATGAACGTAATTTTGATAAATCTTTAATTTTAACAGGAGTTGGGGTATACTGAGACGTACTAGGTAGATTGATGTTTTTAATAACAGGTTCAACATGTTGATGATAAGAATTATTATTCAAATTATGAGCATTTTCATCAATTAACAATTTCAAAGTTTTTCTAAAATACATGTAATAATTAAAAACATGGTACTAATTAACTTTTCATTCATTAAATCAACATATTTAGGTAAACTGAAATTTGGTAAATCAAAGAAAAATTTAAATTCAACACAGGTAAACATATCCACAATCGATTCCAAAACATTTACATATTTATCATCTAAGGAATAAGTCGTTTGTGTATTCAGAATTGGTTTACACACATTCGAGGGTGAACGGATACTTGGAGAATCTAATGTTTGACTTTGTGAGGGAAAGTATGGACTGGTATTTTGTTTTTTCTTGAATGATTCAATATATTCATTTTGACTACTTTTTACAATGTCAATATGAGACGGTATTTTTTTTGTGGTAGATGGAGGTTTTGGGTTAATTTCAAATGGTAAATTCGGTTTTGTTTCGGATATAGGTTCTTCTGATGAATCGCTTTCTAAATAGTATTTATAAATTTAAATCAAACTTGAAAATCTTTTCTTACCAATGGTAAGTTACTATGTATATAAAGCAGTGATTCCCGATTCAAATATTGTACCCCCCATTTCAAAATATTAATTTTTTTTGTACCCAAAGGAAACACTAAATATAAAACATTTATGAAAAAATGACAGGTTTTTTGTCATAAGATTTGGTAAAATCGTTTTTCAAAGATATAAATCTAAATACAAAAATATATCAAAAAAAATATAGGAAAAAAAAGTTTTTCCTTAAGGTTTGGTAAAATTGGATTTTTTATATTGTGATTTGATTAAGTGAATTTTTCCCTGGGTGTTTTAAATTTTATTTTTTTAGTACTAAATTTTATTAATATGAAATAAAAATAGGGTTTTTGAAATAATAATGTAGCGGTCGTATAAACTTTGGTTAAATTCCAAACATCTGGCAATTCTCTATAAAATAAAGAAAAGTTAATAAAAAAATTTTAATAATATATTTCAATCTCATTGACCATTAAGGGGTCTCTGGACCCCTTTATTAAAAAATAAAAATTTTTTATTCATATATAATATAGAAGCATTAAAAATTTTAGAGACCTTAATTAATTTTAGAAACAAAAAAAAATTTATTTATTTTAGATTGTTGAAAAAGTGTTTCAAAACACTAATAATATTGATAGATTCGTCTTTTAAACGGGTTCTACGTTTTGTAACAAAATTAGAAGCAGTAGAGAAATTTCTTTTACTTCTTAACAACTCATAATATTTTTCAAAATAATATTGGAAGAAAAGGATAATTCCCTTAAGCGTTAGTAATTTGTGGTTGGAAGGTTTTTAAAAAATTCAATTTCTAATACAATGTTTCCTAGAGCGTGTTTAAATCTATTTTTCAGTTTCCGAATTAGAGTCCTTCAGAGTCAAAAACACAATTTGCCTTTTTGTTTAAAAATAAAATCATCCCAAATTACTCCACAAATTTAATAAAACATGAATTCTGGGACTTGTTTTAAAATCGTTAACATTGTCGTAAATCTCATCTCAGAAACTTACACCTTAATGGTTAAATTACCCTATGTTTAAAAAATGAAACATGTACTAAAATTTTATCAAACATAAATTCAGAGATAGTTTATAAAATCATAAGCATTATAATAAATAGCAACATCAAAAAACTGGATATTTATGACCAAAACCCCAGATTGTCGTTTGTTAAAATTTAATGATTATGTAAATGTAATCATTAACAATGATAAAGTAAATTTAAAGTTAATGATTTTCAAACGCGTCAATGGATATGTGTTGTTTTTAATTTTAGGGTTTGATTTTATTTTTAAAATAAGGTCAAATTGGGTTTTTTACCTTGAAAAACTTAATTTCGCAATTAAAATTTGCGATGCTGTATCACTCTTGAAAAACTGTATTACCAAATGTGGTTTTTTTAAATAAACAGTACCACACACCTAAAATTCTATATAAGTAAAGAATGTAATGTTTATAAATTTTTTGATCCACAGGTTTTTTTCAATGCCATCATAGGGTTCCACAATAAAATAGGGTTGAGAATGCCTGAGTTAGACTGAAGTTAAAAATCTAACGAGGCAGCGTTTAGAAATAATGGAGTGATTCATACAAGGAATTCGATGTAAAAATAAAACTAACAAGTATAACATTTCCAATCATTGGTAATATATTGTCATAAATTCTTTGTTTTTCAAAATATAATTAATCCTCATAGTGGCCCCATTTGGGGTACAGACTTTATTAAACGGTATGTAACTTTTTTATTTATATTTAATAAAAATATAAAAAAAGTTACCAATACTAAACATGCTCGAAAAACTATCATTTATATTGTCATCGTCTGAAGTTTTAATACATTTAACTATATCCTTATTTTTGGATTCATTATTCTACAATTTTAATTAATAATAAATAATTATCATCAAAATATATTAAAATCACCGATACATCACATGTATTGTCATCGTCTCGAAACATTACACTATAAATATTGAAATCTAAATCTTTTTGTATATATTTTTCTTTATATTTCAAAAATAAATTGAGTTCTTCTTTGTAATTATTTTTTACCATATATTACCTGTTTTTAAAAAATGCGCAATTTTAAAAATAATCACATAAAACAAAAAAGTTTATTTCATCTGAAATTTTTTTCAATCACTACGGATCACCCATTATAATATAGTTAATGTGTATCTGAATTTAACTACAAGTATCTTAGATTAAATTTAATTTACATTAATTAAATTAAGTACACATTCGATGTCATCGAATGTATAAAATATACATTAAAGTAGAAGATTAATTTAGATATATGACTGTGCTTGTGGTTAATTAATTTTTTGGTTTCCCTCATAACGAATCCGATATTTCTTATTCTTATATAATATTCTACGCAATATTTGTTTGTGTGTGTGTTACCGTTTATTTTTATAACTATTTGTTTTATAATATTTTATAAAGTTTACATTTCAATTACAGTTTTTTGCAGGGGTGTTAGCAAAATAAATTTTAACCTCCCAAACTCACATCTTAGGGGTCAAAACCCCAATTGTCCTTTTTTTGAAATTCAAACGAGTTGGAGAATTGAAAAAAATATATCTTCAGGGCCAAAACCCAAAAGCACCCTTTTTTTCAAAGAAAACAGCCCTAGAATTTAAATAAATTTACAGGTGGTACAGTTGTATTTTGTTAACACACACTAAAAAAATTTTAATCCGAATAAGTGACGACTTAACGGTCAAAAAAACATTTTAATATTCGTATTTTTTTCCGAAATATTTTATTAAAACAAAAAATGTGAAATAATTAACGGTCAAAACATTAAAAAAAATAAATATTATTCTGATAGAGCTTATTCCAGTTAATATGAATATAAAAGTTCAAGACAAGAAATCGACGCATTCCCTATGAAAATGCATAACGGCCAGGTTTTTTTTATGTGAATTATTTATTTTTATATTTGCATTTGTTAAGTGAAATTGTCATGACTCAAATAGTTTTTAATCAAATTAAATTCGGATGGAATCATCATGATTCATTACATTGGAATTTTTAATATAATCAACCAAAAAAATTAATTTTTATATTATTATGTACAGTTTAATTTTATTAAAAATTTGTAATTTTTGAATTTACTTGTTATTTTACATACATTACAACTTATGATTATGTTGGAAGGAAAATGTTACACAAAAAATGATAAATTTTTATTTATTTGTATTATTTTCTAATTTTGAGTATGAAATTGTGTATGTTCAATTATATAATCAATAAATTTTTTGCTTTTGATTATATCAATGTGAGGTTTTTTTTTAAAAAGTTTGTATAGTAAATTTGGATTTTTGGATTTTTTACAAAATGAAAGAGAAACCAAGTTGACTGTACCATCTCCGTCACCATATTCAATACGTTTAATTTTAGTAAATTTTTTACTTTTAAAAATAATTTTGTTTGTTGTTTTTATTCCATAACTATAAATACAATGTGTGGTTACGTTGCGAGGTGGGTAATATTGTACATATTTAATAATCGAAGTATAACGAAGGTATGATTCAGAGTCGTTGAGATCATTGAATAATTTTTCCATATTGTTTAAATTGTATTCTTCTTTTCCTGCCTGAATTAAAGTGTTGTTTCCCCATCCATAAAGTTTTGGCAAGACATATAGCATTGTTTGAAATGTTCGAAGTAAAAATTTTAGTTGCTGTGGTTTTACGTATGGAATATGAAAATTATCGCCTAATAAGAGTATTATAGATTATAAAATTTAATTGTAATTTAATAATTATTAATTAGTAAAGATTATAATCAATACCATAAACTATTGTACGCAGAGCTTCAACTGAACCCAGCCACGGTGTACCAACTGTAAAAATTTTGTCGATATATTTTTCATTCCATTCCTTGGTTGCATCGTTACAGAGTTTACTAATTACTAATCCACCGAAAGAGTGTCCAATTAGAATAACTCTTTTTTTTCCATTTATTTCATAAGTTTGTTCAATTAGTTTACTTAGTTTGAAATAATATTTTGAATCTACAAATTTTAATTATTTTCAAAATTTCAATCAAGTACCTGGAATTTTTCTAAAATCATATGGCGCCCCTCTGAGGTTAATATCGTCTTTGTATCCATACTTTAATAGTTTTTTAATCAATCTTTCAAAAAGGTGAGCTAAATTTTAATTAATTTGTATATACTAAGTATACTATGTACATTAAAGTGTCACATTTTTTGGAAAATTTTAGAATTCGATGGACAATTATCACTAAAAGTGTGTATTTTTAAAATAGAAAAACTAATTTGCAATCAAAAATATTTAACGCTATTTATTCGAGTTGCGTTTGTTATTTTAAATATCACTATATAAATATTATAAAGAAATTAAAACTGAACTTTATTTTAACGGAAATCGGAAGCTTGAAACTTCCTGAAGACTTCTATATGTTTGAGCTTTTAAACGTGGTACCGCCTTTATAATACTGTTCTCCATGTTTAGTTATATAGTTTATTTTTTTAAATTTGTTTCTAGCTCAATTTTTTTGGATTTTATTAACGATTGAATTTTGGTTATTTACAATATAATAATTTCATTGAAATACAAGACATTCACGATCTTGTTAGTCATGTTTGCAAAAATAAAGTCATGT
>LWCA01000027.1:0-76681 GCA_001642005.1 Intoshia linei | reverse complement strand
ATACATCTCTCATTGTCGGAAAATTATAGCAAGCAAAATCTTTCATAACATACCAAATTAACCATATATTGTCTTTGGATAGTGTTGGTAACATTAAATGGTAGATTAAGTTTGTAAAGTAAATAAATTTTTAGATTACGATAATAAAAATATCAATTTATCTGTAATTTACTATTTCATTTAATAAACACTATTTAATATCAACGCTGACTCCTAAAATTTGGTATACAGATACGTATGAATGATAAAAATATAATTATTGATTGTTATATTACGATAACATTTTATTATAATTATAACGTTCATCAAAATCAAAAAAACTCAACTTTTAGTATATTTCCCGCCCTTGAGCACCACTATAACATTATGGTAGATTTGTAAAATTTCGTATAGATGTATAGATTAATGAAACGAACAAAATTTTCACTCGTCCCTCCAGCAAATCTGAAAATAATTATTTACTATGAAAAATATGTCCACCCTACTACACACTGTATCAATTTTGTTATGTAGATATAAATAAATAGTAAAAACATAAAAGTAATATAAATTTTTTGATTTTTTTGGAGAATGTACTTGAACAATATGCGCATTGCGCAGGTATTAAAAATGAAAAAATAATGATATAAACAATTAAATTAAAATCGTTAACTATACTCTAAAATTTAGATAATAATTCTAAAATAGTATTTAGAGTCAGTGTCAGTTAGTGTCACCAAACACAAATTATCACACATCAAAAATGACGAAGAATCGGAGACTCATATTAGTGTTTCAGAAATAAATGGGTTGTCGGCCAGTATTGTTTCCATTGGTAGATGTTTTGCACCCGTTGCCGCTGGTAAATTTTATGACATCAATACTAATCTACCATTTCTTTGTGCTTTATTGGTTTCTAGCTACAGTTGTTTTAGTCTTTTCAATAAGTATCAAAGTAAATCTGGTCAATTCAAAGTAGACTTGTATAAAAATAATAGGAAAAATAAAATTAAAAAATGTTAAAATGTTAAAATAAACGTAAGTGTGTATTCTTCAATTTGTAATTTTTTAAACTGTAATACATACTGTATTGTGTTAATTAATGAATAATGCATTTATTTATGACCATTTATTTGACAAGTCTTTGGACGTGGAGGAAAATAACAAAACATATTTTTTTAACAATTAAAATAAATTTTACATATCTATTTAATTTATTATTTTTAACCTAAGTTACTGATGGATTCGTGGATCAAAAACTTTGCTGATAAAGCGGAAGAATTTTTAGTAAAAGTGGATACAAGTGCGTTTATAGCTTTTAACGAAGAAGAAGTCACGGTAGAACCTGATCTTCAAAAAGTCGTCAATGATGATCCAGAAAAAGTCAATATCACTAAATATAATGTTAAGGGTACATATAAAACTATTTACAGGTCTAAGTCTTTGACCTAATAATTATGGTATATTACAGACCCAAGACCCTATAGGCCTAATCGTTTTTACATGACACTATTAAGATATTATTTATTTTTAGTTGTTATTGAATGATATAATTTATAGTTCATGACAGTTTCTCATGTACCCTAACAAATGTTTTTTTGTCTAATTATTTGTATATAATGGCAGAATAACTTTCATCTGTTCGACATTTCTAGTTAATAGGGATTTAATAGACGTGCGATAAACAAAATTCAAAAATAAAACGTAAAATAATTTTTCGAAATGATTTTTACGAAATCGGGGAACCAAACACAGCCGAATCATTCATATCGTATACCCTCATGGATGGTATTTCTTGGCGAAATATTTTATAAAATAGAAGCCTGATTTTTTTAAATTTATGGGTCTCCAGCATATTAGGTTCGAAAATTTACAAATAGAAATTTATACTATTATTTTATGTTGTATAAATAGTACCTGATTTATATGGTTACAGTTTTTATATTTCTCAAAATTATCTAGTCCCAGATTGGCGAACTAAAGAACTAGAGCTTAAGCCTGCTGGAGGCTTAAGGGAAAATCCCCTTTTTTCAATATTTTTTTGAAAAACGCAATTTTATCAAATCTTATAAGAAAAACATCTTATTCCAACCACAAATCCATTGTATCAAATTTGATACATTCGTCACGAAAGAGATCACGAATAAATAATCCTTTATTTTATATTTATATTTTATCCAACTATTTTAAGTGCATTATATTTTATTTGCAAAATAGTATTTAGAAAGTATTTTCATATTTATTTTATTTCATCTAGCAAATTTGGAAATAAAATTGTTTCTGGAAATAAATAAAGTATGGTGGGACTGTGATACGCTACAACGAGTGTTGACAGTGTCAACTTGACACCTTAATATTATATTATTATAAATTATAGTGTATAAGTGTTAAATTTAATTTTTGAACTATATAAAAAAATTTAATTAATTTTTTTATTCAAACCATTCGTCAATAAAAGCATTCAATTTATATTTTTTCAGTTATATAAAAAAAACCAATTAATTGAAAAATTAATTATTTAGCAAAAAATTAACTGGTTTATATAAAATAATTAATTGCAATCAATTATTTCCAATCCCTATTTCTGGGTTTGTCAGATATGATATTGAAAATTTTAAATTTTTTGAAATGCTTAATTTAGAAAAACGGTAACTTCCGCTCTGATCATTTATTTTAAAATATATATCTACATTGTCTATGTAGATAACCAATTTTTCAAATTAAATGCAGATTTACAAAATGCTAAAAATTTGATATCAGAATTTCAAAAATCTATGACTTCTAAAGACGAACAAATTGAATCCATGATACGAAAATTAAGGCTATATGATAAACAAACGTTTTTATATTTTATATCGTGTACATTAAGGCAGAGCCGTCTTAAGCCACTTCGTGGCTCTGGGCTAAGTAAAGGGCCTCCGGCCTTTTAAAGTTTCAAAATTTTAAAGACCGAAGCGATAAAAAAATTTTAGGGCCTTTTTTTAGAAGACAGGACATATTATTGGTTGGAGACTTAGAGTCTTATTTCATTGAGTATTAATAAAGACATTAAAAGATATTATATAGGTTTCTAGTAACTTTTATTTGTTTTACAAAAACTTACTTAATTAATTAAAAATTAATAAGAGAAAATCAAAGATTTCCTACTTTCTTTTTTAAATATTCACTTGATAGAAAGGTTTTAAAGTTTAATATTAATATTTGAAACAGTTTTTATGTCAATATTATATGATAAACATTGTAGAATATATTTTAAATTGAATAATTACCAGAATTATGATTCTTTATACTATTTTCTTTGTTTTTATTTTGTGTTTTTATTTTCTATTATTTTTATTTACTTTTACTACTATTTACTTTTCTAGCTATTTGAATTTCGACACTTCAAAACTTATAAACTGTTTCTTAAGACATAAATGTGAAGTATTTTTTATTAATTTGAAGCCTTTTTTAATGAATGGCCCTGGGCTACAGCCCATATTGCCCATGCCTTAAAACGGCTCTGCATTAAGGTATATTTAGACAAGACGTGAGGAATTTTGAATCTCAATTGGTACATTTACGTTTAATTTATTTTATACATTTTAAAATCTTAGAATATATATAAGAATAAATTGGAACAAATTAATTTTAAATTAAAGAGCCAAATTTCCACAAATAGCATTGACAGGAGAAACTTTTACTCTATAATTTCTCAGAAAAATGATGAAATTGAAAAATTAAAAAATGTTTTACATTATTTATAGATGTTAATTTCGCGATAATATTTGACATTATTTAGTACAGGTGGATTGATGACAAGTGTCCCCTTGAATATTTTTTCTGATGTTTAAAAAAAATCGTCGTACTAATTAATAGTTTTATTGAGCCTTTCTTTAATTACGTTATATTTAGAATACTGAAATTAATATAGAAGATGCGATTACAATATCTCATTTAGAAAAAAAATTAAAAACAAAGGAATCTCAGAATGAAATGTTGTCTGGACGGCTCTTTTCATTTCAATTGGAAATGAATGAATTAAAAGTTTTTGATGTTTTAATCGTTTAATATTATTTTAGAGCTACATAAATAGTTGCAAGCAATCTAAAGGTAATAAATCAACCTGATCTACATTAACACGGACCGTTTTATGCAGTCCAATTTCTATAATAACTGCTAGCCCCTATAAGTCCTTGTTAACGCCAATTTTGGTTAATAAAAGAAAAAAATTATCCAAACACCATAAAATAAATAGAAATTTATTAGCTTTGAAAAATTCTATTATGCATTTAATTATATATATTTTTTCAGATTTCGGTATAAATATAAACGATGTCAATAATCCTAAAATTACGCGTCATATTGTATCCGTGGCCTCAAAAATAAATAGATTTGGGTAAGTTATTTGTTGAATTTAATTATATAAATATATTACATATATAGTATGTAGATTAATAATGGGACAAACCTTGCAACAACACCCTCGGATCAGAGTGATGGCAATTATTTACGCGGTAATTGAATTAATTTTTTAAACTAAAATTAAATTAGGTCCTGTTGCATATAATAGTCATGTTTGTATTATACATTTAATGAAATTTAATTTATAATAAATTTATTGTAAACTGGTCCCATCATCATTTGTCTTTAGGTTCTCATTTAGATAGGATTTAACGTATTGAAGGCAATTGGCAAGTTTGATATTACAACCCATGTATTGTAATTTCATTAGCCGGTAAAAATTTACAGTTGGATTCTTATTAGATTTCGATCGGGTTATCATAACGATGGAAAAATCATTGGCTAATGGAATAATGAACAATTTTGTCTTGTCGGATAAAAAATTTATCTAAATAAGGATAAAATTATCAAACAATCCAAATACTTGAAGTGTATTATCAGATAATACAAAAATAATGTATTGTTTTGTTCGTTTCCAGTTGATTAAATATACAGGTTCATGAGGTGATGGTATTGAAGTAGATGGAAAATATGAAAAATTTAACTTGCCTTCTTCAGAAAGTAAATTTTCGTTCATGTATTTCTTAAAAAAATGGACAAGTCGATATTTTGAGTGGTTTGCATCTTTGAAATCAGAAATAACGTTTTTACCGTTGACTAATTTAATTTTTAATGTTCCATCTCTGAAAAGTTATTAAATTGTAAATAAATAAAAACTACCTGCAACTCTGAATCATGGACGTTTTGTCATTAAACCGCACTCCAATTATCCCATTGTTTAATTCATAACCAAAACCATATCGATTCGAATAATCAACCCATTTAGAAATGTATATAATATTTTTTGTTTTTTTATCATTTTCAGAGTATACTTGGTTTACTAAATGTAAAAATATAAAAGGTAAAAATTGTAAACTAATTTTCAAATTTTTAAACAGTAATTGCAATCTTTTATGTAAATTTAATAAATTATTTTGAGTGGTCAATACATTTCCGTCTAAATTCATAATTATAAATACAATTCAAATAATTATGTACCTGTAATTTTTATTGATTTATTTTTAGATTCCAAATTTTTAGTAGATTTGGACTGGAAAATTTGATTCTAAAATTTCATTGAATAGTCTTATTATTTACTACCTTATTTTTAGTTTCAATACTAAAACTATTCTTATTTGAGTCAGAAATAGATACAAATCCAGATTCACTACTATATCTAATTATTAACATGTAAATGTATTTGCCATAAGATGCAATTAGTACCTTCTCGAATTTTTCTTTTTAATGTTTTTCTCACTGGTCAATCTTACATCACAATGGGAATGTACAAGAGTTGGAATTAAAGGCTTCACATTATTACATGTGGTAAAAAATGGTTCCAATAAAATTTTTTCTAAAGTCGGACGTTTCATTTGATTTGGATGCAGTAATTTTTTTATAAGGCTTGCAGCTTCAGGAGATATTCGGGAGGGTATTTTATATTTATTTGAGGTGATACGGTGGTACGTTTCTTTTAATGAGTTGGTTTCAAATGGTGGCTTTCCAACAAGCATTGCATATCTAATAAATTTAATTAATTTAGAATGACAATCATTGGGCATGTAATACTGTTATATTGTAACAGTTATGAAACGCTTCAACTCATTTACAACAATTTCTACAAAGCCTACTTTCACTCTTAAGATTAAGATTAGGATTTTTAAGGAAATTTTTTTTTTTAATCCAATTTTTAAAGAGTTTGAAGATAATTTTTGGGTCATAAAATTTTCTAGGGTTTTTAAGGGATCTTCAAAAATTTTAAAAATTAGACGAAAAAAATTTCCTTAAAAACCTTACCAAAATTTTGACCCAAAATTATTTTCAAAATCTTTACAAATTGGGTGAAAAAATTTTCTCTAAAGAAACCCACAAAAATTTATCGAAAAATCAATAATATGATAATTAATTCTAAACTCATTTGGTCAAAATAAAATAAAATAGACATTTGCAATTTTGACGTTGTTTGAATAAGTTAAATTTCTATTTCGGTATTATATTTTATCATTTTGTTATTAGCTTCTGCGCCCAAAATTTTTAAATTAACAAAAATGTAAATAAAATTTCTTCTAAGTGCATTTTCGAAAAAGGTTGAGAAACATTACTCTAAAAAGATCGGGATTTTACATTTTATATTCATAAAAATTTTGATCAAAAATTCCATCAAACTTGACGAGGGTCTGTCGACGATCCTTATCAATTGTTACATCTTGATCCAAATACTGTATACAGTCAATTTTGTTCTATATGAACATGAAGAAACCAGGTTTTGATCATGTTCATACTATACTGTAATATAAACAATGTTTATTGAGCATATACGAATGGCGATTATAATATAATTAAAAGTTTCGAAATGTTCAATCAATATTTGTTCAAAAAAAATTGTAGTGTTCATATTGAGCTAAGTTCATATTCTAGGATGTTCATATAGAACAGAATTGACGGTATTGTACTTGAAAAGTAAAAATGAACAATTACTATGGTAAAATAGTAGAATAAAAAACCCCGTTTTTATGAAATGAGTATATAAAAATTTCCTAAACGTTAACAACACACGTGGAAAATAAAGATAAATTTCATAACATAAATTAAACTTTAATGTAGTCAAATACACGTTTAAATTTTGTTACAAACACGACCTGACTTACTGAACACCTAATCTAATTTGTGTCTTTAATGTAACGATTAAATCGACCATATAACTGTTACAAGAATAAATGATTCACGTGTAATTTATGGTAAAAAAATTATTTGTAAGTAAAAACAACAACCTATTATTGTAAATTAGAGCATTAATAAATGTCTTCATATACAATTACTAGGTTAACTGTTATGTACTACGTACAAACAGCACCTTACTCTACCGAGGGCACATTTTTATTCTACCAAAAAAATAAATTCATGTTGAAAATCTAACCTAAAAATTTTTTTTAAACTTTTCTAAATACATATTTTTTTTGAAATAGTAAGATCAATATTTACATTTTCTATTTTTATTTACAAATAAATTGTTAATCGAAATATTTGAAAAATATTGGTTGATAATATATTAAAAATTATTTTTCACCGTGAATGCGTAGATTTCTGCGGTATAAATTTTGTATTTATATCAACTGGAATAATCTCTACCAGATAAATCTTCTTTTTTTTAATTTTCGGACGGCTAATTATTTCACATTTTTTGTTTTAATAAAACATTTCGGAAAAAAAATATATGAATACTAAAATGCTGTTTTGACCGTGAAGACGTAACTTATTCAGATTCAAATTTTTTGTGTGTGTTAACAGGATACAACTACACCATCTGTAAATTTTTTTAAATTCTAGGGCTGTTTTCATTAAAAAAAGGAGGTAATTTGTGGTTTTGGCCTTGAAGATATATTTTTTTTAAATTTAAATTTATAATAATATTTATGATAATATTTATGATTTTCAAAAAAAAGGACCATTGGGCTTTTTAACCAGTTAGATGTGAGTTTGGGAGGTTGAAATTTATTTTGCTAACACTCCCAAAAAAACTGTAATTGAAATGAGACTTTATAAAATTTGAAAACTGGTAGTTATTGAAATAAACAATAACAAACACACACAAAGAAATATTGCATAGCATATTATAGAACCATAAAATAAATTACAATATACAACCAATAGACCACACATCAGCTTGAGTATTATGTCCTTTTTTCAATAGACACTCTGGAGCAATATAATTTGGAGTACCACACACGCTCCTATAAATGAATAATGAATAACAACATAATAAGTTAATTTACCATTTAATTTCGTTCTCTGAAGTCATTTTTGTCGCCAACCCAAAATCCGCAATCTTAATTTGGTTCTCACTATTTAGCAGCATGTTAGCCAATTTCAAATCACGATGTATCTAAAACAAATTAAAAAAGAAAATGGTAAGCTTACGACTAAATTGGAGTGAATATAACGACATCCAGAAATTATTTGTCTGATATAATACTTTGATTCCGTTTCGTCGAGATATTGCTTTGAACGCAGCAGGTGGTACAATGACTAAATAAAATAACTAAAAATGACAAACAATTACCTTTTCTGTACACAATTCTAGAACAATATAAAAATATTGATAATCTTCGAAATAACTGTGAAACGTTACAACGTGTCTGTGACACAAGTTGTTGTGAAGGTTAATTTCATTCTTTATCTATACAATGTTTACTTTATTAACAAAAAATATAACCTTGCGCAATTGAACACTAGTCTTGACATTTTTTTTGGGTATAATTTTACACGCAAATTTTTGTCCAGTTTCCATGTGGTAGATGATATGACATCGTGCAAAACCTCCCTAAATGTTGTAATTTAAAATTGCTGAATCTCGATTGAAATTTTATTATATTCATTTATACCTTTCCAAGCAAGTTTCCAACCTTGTATTTAACACCACTATTGGGGTTATAAATTTCAATCATTGGAAAGAATTTTTCGGGAAAAGGTTTACTGAATTTGTTGACATTTAGAGAATAATTGACGTCATCTAATGATTCAAAATTGGGCCCTTGTCTACATTTATTAGTTTCCCCAAACCCAATTTTTTTATAGTCTTCGTAATTCATACAAGGTTCGTGTTTATTTGTTGAAATAAAGTCGTGTTTACTTTCATTCTTAGACGTGCTTCTTTCACTGTCATAATCCAATTCAGATTTTTTACCGTGTGTATACATTGGAATGACATTTTTAACAAAGCTCATCTTGTAACGTATTGTTTTTATTTGAAAAGTTTAATAAATGTTCCTCATAGATTGTACTAGTAAATTTATTATCAATTGTCACGCTTGAAATGTGAAAATCACAATTTCCAGTTTCTGTAATTAATCTGTAGTAATGGGAAACGAGACTCGTTTTGTTTGTAATTTTACTAAGGTAGTTGCATACTATATCTATATGCAACTTAGTAAATTTACTAGGTTTGATATTACTGTGTGACGAAATAATTGGAATCCGTTATGTATGCGTAATTGAGTTTAGTCTAATTTCAATTTGTCAGTAAACAGTCACGAATCTGTAACAGATATCACATTAAATGGGTCTCACAGTTGATAAACAGAGACACCTTTTTAAGACTCGATTCTTATAGCAATGACCAAAACCTTTTTCAATTAATTAATCACGCACTAGCATTGTTAATCTTCATTCAATTGTACCTTTTGCACTGTATAATTAAATGCATTTGATTAAATCAATTATAAATATAGTCGATTAACTTTCTAATAAGACTAATTTTATGAAAGAAATTGCAATGACTTTTTATTTTAATCAAATGACTAAATTAAGCAATAGAAAAGAAGTCAAAAGAAGTTTAAATCTCCATAAAATGGCTGGTCACAGTAATTTAATATTCCATGTATATTTATCGATATTGCTTAATTTATAGATAAAAGAATATCTGCACCCCCATTATTTTTAACTGAACTTAATCCAACTTTGGGTACAATCTTCAAGTGTCGTTTTAACATTTATCTTTATAGATTTTATCCCATTTGAAAATTATTTTAAAAAAAATCAAAAATCAAACAAATCTCTAGCACAGTTCGATGATTCTGAAAGTGATATTGATACAAACGATAGTGAAAGCATTTGTCGTTTTTCTAATTTGTCTTCCGGAGAAGATAACTATGAAACAGATCTTGAACAAAGTTTAATAACTTGTAATTTAATACAGTACTGAGTGCTACATTGTGCCGTTATAATTAAAAAAATATTTTCATTTTATTAGACGATACATGTCATGTTAAATTATATCAATCTGATGTAAATTTTAATTTAGCACCAGAACCAATACATGAACCCACAGCAAAGTATTTATATGAATATTATTGCAAGAAGGAGAGTAAAATTAGATACATGAGATGATCATTAATCATTTTTCTTGAGCTTGGTTAATTTTTCCCCCTTTAATATTTACGCACATAAAAGGGTTTCATGTTCAATTTTTTTTAGTTTTTTTTTATTTTTTTTTGAATTTTTTACCAAATTAAAATATTTTATCAACTCAGCAAAAAATATGATTTTTAACATTTTCTTAAAAAATTATCCTAGTCATTTTATGCTTATAATTTATGTGTGAAAACTCACTATGCATTTTAAGAAAATTGTCACTGATAAATAATCACCTCCATTAAAAATTATAATATTGATGTATATAAAGTAATCGTTGAAATAAAGCACACCCTCTTAATTTTAACGCTTTTCAATAGAAGTGGTTTATAATTTTTGTGATATTAAAAATATTAAAGGTTAATATAAAGAGATGCCACAGCTTTTATGTTTCACTGGCTTGACTGTTACATAGTTTGGACAAACAGCAGATAACTCTGCCGAGGGACAACTTTTTTAATTTACCAAATAAATAAATTGATTAATAAAATCTTAACTAAACATTCTACTACTCACTATTACCAATTCTTTAAAGCAGTGGATCCCAATTTGGGATTCTCTAATTTGTATATTTGGGATTCCCAAACTTGTTTCACATGGACCCGTCATTACGTTTGATATACATTCTACGGATATAAGAGACGTCCGATTATAAGCGACAAATTGATTGGTCCCGATGCGTCTCTTATAAGCGGATTTCACTGTATTACCACTTAATTTTATTTTGTTAATTAATTTTGTTTAAAGAATTTTAAAAACAATTCTGTGATCCCATTTTTTTAATTTATTAGATAGAATAAGTGTATAATCTTAAAAATTTAATTTTATGATCATTGTCAGGCTAAATTTATATTTTACTTTGAAAATTATTATTGACGTGATACAACGAACTAATTAAACAAAAAATTTTAATATAATTAAATGTCTGAGAATTCAAAAATATTAAAAATGTCTTGACACGTTTGTGGGCCATTCCTTTAAAAGATTGGTAATGGTGAATAGTGATATTTTTATGCCACATTTTATTTTTTGGTTGAATTAGAAAAGTATCATCAGCTTTAAACAAAGTAATTGGCTGTAAAATCGGAAAAGTCAGGTTCTCTTTGTACAAAGTACGAAACAGCCAATCTAGTAGTATTATAAACCTATCTTTATCATTACTATAATCAAAAAATTGGTCAAAAAAAAAAAAAATTAATCATTAAAATAAAGTAGTCTAAAGGAATTTAATAAAAATTAAATAATTTCATCCATATTAATTCTCACAGAGCCGTCTTAAGCCATTTCGTGGCTGTGGGCTAAGCAAATATTATAAAATAGTTTAAATTGAATAATTACCAGAACTTTGATTGAGGACTCAAACTTATAAACTGTTTCTTAAGATATAAATGTGGCGTATTTTTTATTAATTTGGGACCTATTTTTAATGAGTGGCTTCTTAGGGAGGGGATTCTTAAAACAGCTCTGCTTACTCAGATACCAATATATGAATTTTATTAAAATTGTTATTCGGTCAAGAGATATACATACGTGATGTACGTGAATATTGATAATAATTCACCATAATTTTTTTGGGAAAATATCGGTTCAACATAAGGTAATAACGGATTATACCAAGATAAAAAAGTGCAATATAAATCACACCTTATATAAAAATGTGTGCTTGTTATCAACGACTACTAAATTGCTTTCCAACATGTGTGTCTCAAATTGAGACTCTCAACTTGATCAATGAATCTCAAGTCAATTCTCGATGTGTCGCGAATTTTTGATAATGTGTATTAATGAATATTATTTTTTATAAATTTGTATACAAAAATGCACCAATTATGCATTAATTTTAAAATATATCATAAAATTTCATATTTTCTGTTTGATGTCATATTTTTATTCGATAAGAAACAAACAATTTTATTTCGTAACAAATTGTTAAAAACATAATTTTTTCAATTCTAATATTATATTGCTGTGTCGCAAAATTTTTTTTGATTGGAATTTGTGCCCCAAGTGACTTGGGTCCAGTCAAACTGGTTGGAAAGCACTGGACTACTATATCATTCAATTTCATAAATAATATAGATATATATCCATTGTCATATCTGTGTAATCGATTCGGTGAGGATTCATTAAAACTACGTCATCGATATATCAATACCATGCAAACCAAAGTATTTACCAAGGCTTTATCGGTGAATTTATTATTTAAAATATTTAATTTAAATATCAAAAATACTATTAAAATAAAAAAATCTATAAGGGCCTAGGTCCTAGGGGCTTTAAAGAATATTTTTGTGCATGAAAAATTATATTTGTATTCCATATAATATAATATTTCGCTCGTATTAACCTCCTGGTAATAAATTTATAAATTAGCATTTTGTAAGGATTCATAAGATATGAATGGAACTACGCTAATTTGTTTACAACTTTTATAAATGTACCCAAAACCTCTAAAATTGAAATAATTTTAAATAATTTAGAATATTTTACAAACCTAAATAAACAATTTACATCACCCAGTTATTTTTTTGTCAATATACAATATTGTCAAAATTATTGTATATATGAAAAGAAACTTATATTTTATTGTGTCAACTTTTAGTAATTTGTATAAATTGGATTAAAAACTAAAATATTAGACTAATTATTCATATTGAAAAGAAGAACATACAGGATAATTATCGTTTTTGAAACTGATGGAGTATAATAAATGAAAATGTGGCCTTGGTCAGCCCGCATGTGCAATGAGCAACACTATATTAGATTTTTAGCATAGAAAAGTTAATATTCGCTTCACCTGATTTAAATCTGAAATATGAATACATGTATTTCATAATTGACTCAAATTATAATAATAAATAATACAAAATATACACTCTGATACAGATTTTAAAATCACAACTATTATCATAAATTTAAAATTAAAAAAATATATCTTTAGGGTTAAAACCCCAAATGACCCTAATTTTATAAAATTAAAATTGTCCTGGAATTTTGAAAAAAATACAGTTCATACAGTTATCTCATCTTATAACTCACAAAAATTTTTGATTTCACTAAGTAACGTCTTCACCGTCAAAAAAGTACTTTTATAATCAAAATATATCTTAGATATTAATACATTTTAGTTACTAAATTAATATTTTACTAACAACCACCAACCAATTTAGTACAACTAACCTACTTATTTAGCTATATTTACAAAGTAATAGAAACTGCCTACATTTATCAAATACTTAACTATTTTGTAATTCACAACTGGCTATACTTTTAGTTTTAATTTCCAAATAATTTTACAAACAAGTTTTTTTGGAAATTTTTTTTACCATATTTTGAACGGGGTTTTTAGGAATACTTTTTTTAGTATATATTTTAAAGGGTTTTTTTTGGAAATTTTTTTGTACCAAATTTCCAGTTTACAATCCAACCAAATTAAGGAAGGTTCCAGTTTTTTAATTTTGTGTCTTCCATAATATTTACGAAAGTAAGATATGTAGAGTTTTAAAAACACCAATATCTAATGCAGTTTTTTGAGGATTAGATTTTATCGCAAATTAGATTTCAGAAATTGAGTTTTTCAGCGAAAATACCCCAAATTCTCCATGCTATTTTTAAATACTAAAACACAACTATAAAATTATTTAAAGTTTAAGTAATATTTTAAGTTTAAAGTATAACTAGAGTTTTATAAAATTTTAGGAAATTTTTCATTTTTAAAACAACATTTTGAAACATTTCATTTTGAGGTTTTCATCATGAATGGGTTTCTGAGGTGAGAGTTACAAAAATGTTAATGCTTTTAAAACACGTCCCAACTTACATTATATGTCTTTTTAAATTATTTGGTTATTTTATTATTAAAAAAAAATGCGAAATTAGGTTTTTTATCATGAAGGACTCAATTTATAAAAAGGAAACTTAGATATTAACATCCCATTCGAAAAGTTAATTAAAAAAATCAGTCTTAAAATTAAAACATTAACCCTAAGAAGAACTATCTATTGTTTTTGTTGTTTGTACAAAGTACATAACAGTCAAGCTACTACAAAATATTTCACGGACCCCATTTTGTAAACGTTCGCATGTAATGTAATATAGCATTTTAGCTAAACACTATATGTGAAGAATTGGATGTTAGCAATAATTATTTGATGGAAAAAAGTTCTCAGGAAATAGCAAAAGTTTTGAATGAAAACATGTTCATTGTAAATATTGTACGTATATTATTTTTTTATTATTTTGATGTATTATATTTTAAATGTTTAGAACGTTTCCAATAATTGCATGAAATCTAATGGACTAAATGCATTCTCAGAGTAATCCTTTTTATAAACAATTATAATATTTGAATCATACTGTAACGATTGGCAGATAGGAACTCAGATAAGTTCATCATAAATAAAAAATGTCCAAATCGGGATCCTAACCTAGCCACGCATAATACAATTATATGATTATGACCACTAGAGCGTTAGCTTTTTAGTCGAATTTTAGAAATTGATAAAATACATGACCGTGTAGTATGAGTAATATCTTATAAATCAGGCATTCTCAACCCTTATTCGCTGTGGACCCCAAAAAAATTAATAATAATGACAATTTTTAATGAATCATTACATTTTGGTGAAACGAATGATGTTCAAAAGACATGGAGTACTTTATTTTTGCTAGATGATAAACTTGATAAACAATTAATATTAATCTTTAACCCGATATTAATCTTTAACTGAAAATGTCGATAATATGTAATAAATGTATATAATTTTCATGGACCCCCAAAAAAGTGATGTGGACCCCGTTGAGAATGGCTGCTATAAATCACATCTATAATTTTTTTTGTTTATTATTTCTATATATTTATATATTAAGTTTATTAATTGTATCATTGACTAGTTAATCGTCAATATACTTGAATGACGATCTGTTTCATAGGTATTGTACTCTGTTTATTGCACGCTCAGCAACCTCATTTGTTAGAGAAACTTGAAGAGGTGGTACCGAAAAATATAAATGTTGTTTTAAAAAATATATAAGGTACCAAAAAAAGTAGTCTTGTATAAAACAACTTTTTCATACACAGTTTCATTGATCCAACAATGTATTGGAAATACATTTTAGGTAACCGCGCTATTTTAGATGGATGGGGAGATGGCAATTCTTCTATATGAGAGCAGCAGTGTTCGTGCAATTTTTTAATGCAAGTTTATCCCAATTTACATCTTCTCTATTGTTGGTAAAAGAATAATCTTAAATGTAAAATTTGTTCGTTCGATTTTTATCAAATGCATCACTTTTTTTCAGATTTAGACGTCGCATAAATGTTTTGATAATTTCCTTATACTGCTACTCCAAGCAATATTTATATTATTTATATTTATATTGAATTTTTTATTATACCAACGTTTCCAAAATGCTACTCCGCGGAGTAGTACAGTTCCGTGAAAATTATTTACCGGTTCGCGAAATAATTGTGAGAAATTTTTTACTAATTAGAAGTCATTTTTTTAACTTTTTTAATCAAATTTTTTTTAATAGTAGCAATTTCGCTTTAATGGTCCGCTATAAATATTACAATTTATTATCGTGAAAATGGTCGGAACCCTACATTATACCAACTTAATATCAAATTTAAAAATAAAAACTATGATAACAATTATATTTATAATCCATACTTATACAATGTGTTTCATTTTATTTCAATAACTATTAGTCATAGAATTTTATAAAGTCCACATTTCAATTACAGTTTTTTCTGGGGTGATAATAAGGTAAATTTCAACCTTCCAAACTCACATCTTACTGGTCAAAAACCTCAATTGTCCTTTTTTTTGAAAATCAAACGAGTTAAAGAATTTAATAAAGTATATACACTGATACGGATTTTAAAACCATAAACATTATCATTAATTTAAATTTAAAAAAGTTACATATTCATGACCAAAACCCCAAATTACCCTTTTTTTATATGAAAACGGCCCTAAAATGTAAAAAAAATTACCAATGGTACAATTGTATCCTGTTAACATACACAAAAAATTCAATCCGAATAAATGACGAATTCACGTCAAAAAAGCATTTTAGTATTCATGTACAAATAATGTAAAATGTAAAAGTGTATATTTTTTTCCGAAATATTATATTAAAAATGTAATAATAAATGTATAATAAATTTAATAAAAAATGTAAAATAATTAACGATCCGAAAATGAAAAAAAAAAGATTATTCTGATAGAGCTTATTCCAGTTGATATAAATACAAAATTTCAACCCCTAAAATCTACGCATTACCGGTGAAAAATAATTTTTAATATATTATTAACAAATATTTTTTAAATATTTCAATTAAAATAAAAATTGAAAATGTATTTTTGATAAAATAGATTTTAATTATTTTGTATTAAACTTTACAATTTGTATTAAAATTAACATTTTATTGTAATCTAGCCATTAATTTAAAGGTTTCTCTGTTGATTATATGAAAGTGATTCTCAAGGTGGTACATGTGGACTTCCAATGGTCCACAGAAAAATTTTACTAGTCCTCATATACAGAGCCGTTTTAAGGCATGAGCAATATGGGCTGTAGCTCAGGACCCCTCCTTAAAAAAGGACCATAAATTAATAAAAGTACTTTACATTTATATCTTAAAAAGAGGCCCTAATTTATTAAAAAATACTTCACATTTATATCTTAAGAATCAGATTATAAGTTTTGAAGTTTATTCAAGTGTGAACTTTTTCTAAACTTAAAAATAATTAAAAATGAACTTCGAAATTGCTTAGCTCAACCTCGTTTGAATGCGCTCTCATTAATGTCAATTGAGAATGGTATCAGTTTTGATAATATCATATCTGATTTCTCTCAAAAAAAAAGTGAGAAAACAACATTTGTGAAGAATTGTCAAGAGTTTTTTGTGACTGCATGGTACATATTTTCAAATGAAAAAGTAAACTTTGTTCATAAAATAATGTAAGTAGGTTTTTTTAAAATAAATAAAAGTTACTAGAGACCTACATAATATCTTTTAATGCTTTTGTTAATACTCAATGAAATAAGACTCTTAGTTTGAACTAACAGTATGCCGTGTCTTCTAAACAGGGGATCTAATTTTTTTTATCGCTTCGCTCGAAATTTTAAAGGGCCCCGGCCCTTTGCTTAGCCCAGGACCCTGAAGTGGCTTAAGACGGCTCTGCTCATATAGTTATAATATATTACTTAAAATATATCCATTAACATTTTTTATTATCGCTATTAGACTGTTATATTATGTGACTATAATATACTTTGTGATGATAAATTTACATAAATAAAATCTTTTTATTTCATACTGAGGTAAGTTGGATTTTTAAGGGTAATATTCGGAGAAGGCTGGTAATTTTATGGGAAGCTCATTTAAAAAGACAATCGTTGAAACCATAATTATTTTACAAAGTTTAAAACATATACATTGACCACAAAACGTTTTAGAATAAAATATGGTTCAAAGCGAAAAAAAAATTGCGAAACACTGTTCTATAGTTATAAATTCTCAATTTCGAAAAAATAGAGAGAATGATGCTAGTAGTCATTTATATAGAGGGAATTTTTGTTTCATTAGCATTATTATTAATTAAATTAATAATAAATTTAATGTTTAGCATGCTTGAAAAAAATACAACTTTAAAAGTTCTTTATTTGAGCGGTAAATATATTATACATTAATAATTAGGATATTTATCTTTGAAATTAAGGAAATACTTTTTTGTTTTTATTTGAACATTTCAATCGAATAAAAATGTAGTTATTTACTATTAACGTGTAACAATGTGTAATTTTTTTATAATTCAAAATTATGAAGACAACAAATTTTTATTTTTTCAATTTCTGAACAGCACTTGGTAAATTTTTCAAATTTTTTTACGCAACGTAGCCCTAGTAAATATTCACTTATTTTTCGGATTAATCATCAAAGTATTGAAACAATTGAATATGACTTTTTAAACAAACTTCTAATATATCCAACCCTAGATTCCATAAGCAGTTTTAGAACCCTATCAAATGCGTATATCACACCAATGACTATGTTTAGGAAATCAACTTACCGATAAAGACGCTATGAGACTTTCAAGTGCATTGACAAGGAACATGTCTTTGGCTTCTCTAGATTTGAGTTACAATTATTTCGGAGAATTAGGTGGTATTCTACTAGCAAATGGCTTGGTAATTTGATTTTATTAAAGAATCAATAGAATAAATACATTTTTCTTAGGAAAAAAACGTCTACCTATCGGATTTAGACTTGAGTTGGAACTGTATCAGAGGAAAAGGAGCTTCAGCAATATGCAACGTATTACAGGTGAATAGTACTTACTCTTATCTTTACAAATTTAGAAAAACACTAGCTTAGAAATTGTAGATTTATCTTGGAATGGACTGGCCATTGAAGGGGCTCTGGAACGTACTTTTTTTGATCATTTTAACATGAAATTTTTCAAATTTAAATTACACCATTTAGTCGCCAAATCTTTAAGAATAAATAAAACACTACGTGTTCTCGATATAACGTAATTTTATTATAGCTATTTATTTATCTATTTATGATAAATTTTATCAAAAAATGTAGTCACAACAGATTAGACGATGAGTGTGCCAACTACATAGCCTCCGGTCTAAATAAAAATGAGAAATTGGAAACGTTTTTGGTAATTTGATTCAGTTGTAATGTACTTATTAATTTTAGGTGGGAATGAACAATTTTGGAGAAGAAAGTATCATAAAGTTGATCAATGTATTCAAAGAACATACTTGTCTAAAATTGCTGGGAATAGAGGTAAGTCAATTATAATTATTGGTACATGGCTAATAAATTTAGGATATTAGCCTCAATTCAAAATTAATTAAACTCATTCAAAAAACGAATGCAACATATGTAGATAAAAAAATAATATACACTTTAACCAAAAGCGAAAGGTATTCGAAGATTAACCGAGCAGTGATAGTCACATTTGATACGTTTATTAAAAAAAACTATGATCGAATCGAGGATTTATTTTACCAACTTGATACAAACAAATCTGGTCATATAACCCTAGAAGAATTGAAATTCGGACTAAAAGATTTGGGTCTGCGCCTCACCAACGTATACTACATAAATTGTTTACGCTTCATTTATTTACATTATTAGCGACAAATGGACGCATTGTTGAAAAACCTTGACGAAGACAACAGTCAAACTATTGAATATGAGTATTCCGTGATCATATCCATGTTACTATTTGTTTAGAGAATTAATGAATGGTGCTTCCAAGCCAAATCCACACGCATAATGTTACTTTATCTATTTAGACTATTACTATGGAAAATCAACAAAATTAACTTTAACCTAGTTAATTAAACATTAAATTTATCCAAAAATGGACTATCTTATCCAGTATTGTAATTTGACCACTTTTTACGGTGTATTTATTGTTGTCGCATGTGTTGTCCTAAAAATGGCATATTCTTATCGTCCTCAAGAGACTAATGAGTTTTTAACTATTAAAAAAAAACCCAAGACAAAAAAATGTACTGTTAAACCAATTATTGTTCGGGAAGAAGTTGAGATTGTCCTAAAACCGGAACCAGTGGTAGAATTAAAATCAAAAACCGAATCAGTCGAAATGGTTTGCACCATTTTATACTAATACTAATAACTTTAGCGTCTTAACCAATCCAACCAGGAAGATGTGGAATTTGGGGATAGAGGTAATCTTATTTATAATTATTTAACTAACTATTAGAATGGTGTATTACGAAAACAAAGATTATTGACAAAACGGATAAGCCTGAAAAGAAAAAAGATAAAGTGAAGAAAAAGAGTAAAATTTACAATACATTGGAAGACAATAAATTTAAAGATTTAAAGATTGATGATAACATGGAGGCCAAACCCATCAAAAAGGTAACATTATTTTTTATTTAAATTCACGTTTAGTCTAAAACTAAAAAAGATAAAATTAAACAGATGTTATTGAAAAAGGTGGCACCAACACCTGTCATTATTCCAGTAGTACTTGATCCAATCATCAAATCTACCAAGGAAAAAAAGGATAAGATTGTTGAAAAGAAAAAGAAAAAACCAATCAAGAAAAACGTGGCGACAAATGCAATAGTTAAAAAAGTTGATGCAGTCGTAGAAGCTTCTTTTGATAATCAAGCAGCAGTTAAATTACCAATACGCAAACTCGATAAAAAAGTAGATGAAAAGTCAGACAAACATTCTAGTGACTCTTTTGTATTTGTGGAGGAAAGTACTTCCAGTTTTGAACAGATTGGCCAACCTAAAAAGAGAAAAAAGGTTGACGCGGTTCATTGTATTGTAATTTATTTTAGAAAACAAAGAATGCTCTCTCTGATCAGTGAACCGAATCTTACCTATATCTAAATGCCTAAGATACCTACATTTAATAAACACTTTATGAATATTTTTATTATTCATAATATTGAAATGATAAAAATTATGCATCATTAAATTTAAATTAATGACGTTACAAAGGCGCTTAGTGAATAAGAAGACGCAATGATGTATTCCTTATTGTTTCAAAAATTTACGATCAGTGGACGTAATGGTATAACTAAAATTAAAATGGAATAGGCATGTCTTAGTATTTTTTGTTTACTTTATTTTAGTTGATCCTATTTCCTGATAACTTATGTACTTTATTCGCAAATTCATAATGACACATTAAAATGTTAAAGTTGCAAACGTACCATTTTTCGATTTATTGAATTTTTTTGTAAGGTAGTTTGTACGTTATGCAAGTGCGTTTACATGAAAATGAAATTAGTTAACAGTTTCAGTTCTCAAGTAAATTCTTAACTCATCATGACATCAGAAATATGTCGCAGTATTCAAAAGTTATAATTTGTAAGGAATTTAAAGTTACACTATTTGTTAAACTGTAAATGGAATTTGTCTTTCAAAATATAAATCAAGGGTATGAAAAATTGTACGTGGGTGCCTTTAATCTGGAAAATATTTGTGAGAGCATGGTTTTACAAAAAATGTCAATTTTTTTATTTTATTTGACAAAATTTCAGGGGATTTATATTCTAAAAATGTATTCACAACGAAATCAATTTTCCGACCAGCGTGCACTGCAATGCGTGATATTGACCAAAATTTAAATTAATTCGATTTATTACCGCAAATGAATTTTTTATTTATCAACCAAAAATCAACTTGGATTTGAAATAAATAACTGGAATCCAGAGTCTGGATGCCATTTTAAAATTTGTCAATTTATTGTAATTTAGACTATTTCCGAGCCGCGAAGAATGACGACCATACTTTAGAGAAGAGGTGGGGAAATGCGACCTTATTGACGATTTGGTGCGGCCTCTTAACAATTTAAATTTATTTTATTTTTGGTAAAATTAGGTTTCCTCTCATAAGATTTTACAAAATTGAATAAAATATGCTAAAAATTTATCATTCACCTCCAATCATCTAAAATCTTCATATTCACCCCCTAATAAAATTATTCACACCATGGGGGACCAGTCACCCCTATGAGAAGCACTTGTATTTGATTAAATTTTATTTATAAAGGTGCGGCCTTCGAACAATAAATGCTTCCCACCTCTACTATAGAGCGATATTATCATCGATTTTATTAATTTATCATATTGTTTTTTTCACGAAATTTTTGTGGGTTTTTTTAGGAAAATTTTTTCAGCCCATTTTTATAGATTTTGAAGAGTTTATAAGGAACATTTTTTTACCCAATTTTTAAGGAATTTGAAGATCCATTAAAATGTTAAAAATATTCCTTCAAAACCCTACCAAATGTCTATTCGAAATTTTTAAAATTGGGTAAAAAATTTCCCTTAAAAACCCTATCAAATTTTGGTCAAAAAATCAATGATTAATTAGAAAAATATATGATTTTGTCGCTATAACAATACATCGCACAACTGAATGTTCGCATGCGAAGAAAATGTACAAAATTTTATACATTAATTAACAAAATTACGCCAAATTGTTACGAAACGGGAAACAATTAGTGAACCTGTTGTGAAACTATAATTTAATAATTATATGGCCCATACAAATATTCTTACAGTTTTACCGGTTAAATCGCAGACTGGAAAGGTTGGAAACGATTTAAATATTTCCTTTTTTCATTACACTTGCATGAACCCATAATTGTCTTTGACAACGAATTATATATCACTCAAATATGAAACAAAATTCATTATTGCTGGGATTCATAAATTCACGTGAAAAAGAAAACCTAGATACATTTGAAATTAATGAGCAAACATATTTAGATTCTAAAATTGGTGGCTTTCCTCACTGGTTGGACTTTAAAAACTTGTGTGAAATACCAACATGTACTGGAACTTGCGAAAAACCTTTAAAATTTCTATTGCAAATATACGCTCCCATAAAGAACATTGTGCATGCGTTTCATAGAACACTATACATTTTTGTGTGTGGATCAAAAAAGTGCGACAATAGAAATTTTTTCATAATTCGTTGTCAAATGCCTGAAAAAAACGAAATTCATACATTAAATTTTTTTCAAACTGATAATCCATACTTTGAAACTGTATCTAAAGTTGCAAATATTTGCGTAGCTTGTGGTGTTTCAGCCGACAAAAAGTGTTCAAAGTGCATGACATTTTACTGTAGCAAATTTCACCAAATATCAGACTGGCCAGTACACAAAGACCACTGTAAATGTGGAAATTCCCCTAAAAAATCCCAATGTTGGCCAGAATTTCAAATTTCTATTTATAGTCCAGAACCGATTATAATTAAAAAAAACGAATCTTTATTTACACATCAAGTATCAGATTTACTTCCACCTTCTCTAGAAACACTATCAATTGATTCGCAGTTACCTGCTGAACCGTTTAATGAATTTACCGATACTTATGAAAATAGTATCAAGGATATTGTATTTTACAAATTTCGTAAATCTATTCACAAATACCCCGACCAGGTAAGTTATATGAATCTATTTCAATGTCAACAATACAAACGTGAATTATAGATTATTCGATATGATAGAGGAGCGACACCATTGTGGATTTCAGGTAAAAATAAAATTTTAAAAGAGGATATTCCACATTGCACTAATTGCGGAGCTAATCGAGTTTTTGAATTTCAAGTAAATCATTATTATCGTTTTTAAAATGTTTAGGTTATGCCGCAACTTCTAAACTATATTGAACTACCCGCCGACAACGAATTAGACTGGGGAATTTTATCTGTTTACACTTGCACAAAATCTTGTGAACCAAAGACAAACAAAAGTAATTATGTTCAAGAATTTCTTCATGTACAACAAATTAAAATATAATCTTATACATTTGTCATGTTTTGTCCTTTTAAAGATTTGACTTGATAAATTGATTCATATGGATTTTTTCCATCCACGTAGACTTGTGGGCATTCGTCGTTGATTCTTTCAGCTTCGTGTAGTTTTAAAAGTAAACTGGCACCCTCATTTGGATACCTCGATTTAGATGTCTGAATTTCATTGCATACTGCACGTGTGGATCGAGACATTACAATAGTTCTCCAGTTTGTACGTTCATATATCCAACAACGAAATTTGGAAACTACGTCATCCAAATCATATGTAATTAAATGTGATTTCATTCCTTCCATCCAGTAACCCACGCACATCAATTTATTGTCGACCCTATCTATTAAAAAAATTATCATAACATACAGTTGAATACCGTATTCATCTATCTGCTTAGCATTGTGATCTAGTGACATACAATAGTCAGCATCGAGCAGCATTGATTTTGTGTCGTCTCGGCACACCTTTAATTCTGATTCGTGTATTTTACAGTTTGTATGATGTCTTGGTTTTGGTGTCATTCCCGGAATTCTGGTTTGTATCATTTCTTCTTTATTACCAAATTGTATAAAAGTGTATCTACCAGCAATGGGACAGTCAATCGGTTTTGGAGGGTTCACTTATAAAATAATTTATACATTTATATCAGATATAGTTAAAATATATCCCTTTATACTGACTAAATTTGGACCACAGAATTAAAAAATGGTCAAACTTTCCAAATAACGGAAACAAAAATTTATCCACATTAATATTTTTGAGATACCTCAAATAAGGTCATGGTTCAATGATTTTATTAAGGTAATTAAAATTACAAAAATAAACATTGTATTTCCATTGCACATTTTGACGATCATACGTAAACATTGTCCAGTCACACGATTCTCTAAATTTTTTAGCCATAAATTCGTAATTGCTCAATTCATTGTTTTCTCTTAATCTTAACGGTCGTCCTAGAAAATTTTATTTATATTATTACACTGTGTCTACAATTTCAACAACATCAACATTTTTTGTACTTTAATTTTTAAATTCGCATTAACCCTTAAGAGACAATGCTGATTTTCGAAAATAAAAGCCAAAAATTTTATTTTTGAAGCTTAAAATTCACAACTTCAAATATCGTTATCTTTTTAAAGTGAACAAATTAAGTTTTGCTGAGAATAAGCAATAAAAAATATTCAATTTATGACACGCAATTACATACTCACACTAGCTTGACACTTGTTATTGGTCAAAAAGCATAATTGTCATTTTTTTTAAAAATCAAACGAGTTAAAGAATTTAAAAAATATACACTCTGATACGGATTTTAAAATCATAAATTTAAACTTAAAAAAAATATGTCTTCAGGGGCAAAACCACAAATTACCATTTTTTTTAATGAAAACTGCCCTAGAATTTAGAAAAATTTACAAGTGGCGCAGTTGTATCCTGTTAACACATCCAAAAAATTTAAATCTGAATAAGTGACACCTTCACGGTCAAAAAAGTATTTTAGTATTTACATATTTTTTTTTCCGAAATATTTTATTAAAACAAAAAATATGAAATAATTAATGGTCCGAAAATTAAAAAAAAGATTATTCTGATATAGTTTATTCCATTTGATATAGTACCAAACAGCCAAGCTAGTTACTTTATATATGTAAGGAATCAAGCATTGTTACAGTGAAATTATTACGACAATAAGTTAATCATTAATACAGGTTTTAAAAGTTTTACATTATTTTAAAATTGAAATTTAACTTTTATTTTATTTTATTTTTCCATCATTCAAAAATCCACGTTTACCAACCCTTAAGGAAAAAATCCCCTTTTATCCAAATCTTAAGAAAATAATAATTTCTGAAATACATTCCTAATTATGGGTAAATTTAAAAATTTTCATTTGTCGTCTAGTCTACTTCTCTCGTTATCATAATTTCTCTTGTTTCTTTGTTTTCTAGGTGCTCTTGTTATTTCTCGTTTTATAATCTTTTTAATATTTGATGATTGTAAAGTTCAATCAAAATTGTTATTCAGAAAAATCCAACTGTTTTATTTTAGTTTTTTTAAGGTCATGTGGATTTTTACCATAAGAGTTCGTAAAAGTGTATTTTTGAATGATAGATATTGAAAAAATTTAAAATTAAAGAAAATTCTTCATAATGACTGAAACTCCAAACGGACGGTAACATATACATTAAAACAGTGATTCCCGATTGGGTTCCGAAATTATATGCCTGGGTCCGTGAAATTCAAATTAAATATAGAAAAATTTTGATCAACTTTTGTTTATGTTCATAGGTTAATTTTAAATATTTATTAGAGATTTCTAAATGTTGATTATCCCAAAGCCTAGACGACGGCTACATTATTATTTCAAAAATCCCCCTTTTATCCCACCGTTAATAAAATTAAATAAAAAATATAATTTCAAGCCCTCAGGGAAAAATGGACTTTTACCGGTATTTTTTTGAAAAATCCGATTTTACGAAACCTTATGAAAAAAATTTACTTAATCAAACCACAAAATAAAAAATACAATTTTACCAATATTTAATGGAAACACCATTTTTTCAATATTTTTTGAAAAACACGATTTTACCAAATCTTATAAGAAAAACTTCAATATTACCAACGCTTAAGAGAAATATCCTTTTTTTCCAATATTATTTTGAAAAATCCAATTTTACTAAATCTTATGAGCAACAACTTCCTAATCCAAAACCCAAAATAAAACAATTATTAAATTTTAACAACCCTCAATTAAAAAATCGTCTTTTTCCTATATTTTTTTTTAAAAACTCGATTTTACTAAATCCTATGATGAAAAACCTGGATCTTAGGGACATTCTTTTGTATCAAATATTAAGGTTGGTTTTAGAGATTTTTTTGTACCATATTTTAAACATGGTTTAAAAGTTTTAGGGATTTTTTTATATTATATTTTAAAGAGGGTTCCAGAATAGAATTTTAATTTTGTTTGTTCCAGTTTATTTACAAAATTAAGACGTGTAGAGTTTAAAAACACCAATTTTTAAAAAACAGTTTTCGAGTATTAGTTTTTATCGCAAATTTAATTTTAGAAATTGAGTTTTGCAGGATAAAATAACCCCAATTATCCATTTTTTAATCGATCGAGACCTAGAATATTTTAAAATCTATATTCTGATACTAATTTTAAAACCATGAACATTATATAAATTTCAATTTCAAAAACTTAAATCTTTATGTTCAAAACTACAGATTGATTTATAAAATTGAAAAAAACTAAATCCCAAAATTTAAAAAAAGATATCATTTAATGAATGAAAAGATTCAATGTATCAAAATTAAACCTTCATGATCAAAAAAGCAATATCCTATAAATAGTATAAATGTAAATACACTTTTTTTTGAGAAATTATTTAATAAAAAATGGTCTAAATACGTTTCGGAACCGTTGTGGAATTAAAAAGATGTAGGTCCAAAAAGTTAGATTATAGATCAGAAAGAAACTTGCCCCAATTATTACAAAAGTGTCTGTTGTCAAAATAAGTGTCCGGTGTATTTCATACAAAATATTAATTTTAAATACCCATTCTCCATCTAATGATATTATGATGTCTCTTTAGGAAATCGAAACAAATGTAATTAATTTCACTAAAATAATAATTTATAATATAGCTTAGATATACCATCGTCCTACAGTAACTTCAGTCATCAGGTATCTAGAATCCCGTGTTATTAAGCACGTATAGTATGTTTCTCTGTAAGTAAATTCATCAATTTTTGCTTTATAATAAATGTGAGTAGAGTTTATAACCACTTTTGTGTCAAACTGAGTATTCCAAAACCAAGTTCCACTAAAATTATGCGGGAGGTTGCATGTTGCAGTGAACCGTTGTTCATTCATCATAACTATTCAAATTTTTAAAAGAATCAAACTCATTTACCTCCAGGTAATAATTGTAGCTTGATATCTCCATTAAAATACGATTTTAAGGTTGAGCAATCGGCCCATCGTGACATGGTATACCTTATCCAATTATCATTACGTTCTTGGTCGTCGCGGGTTTTCTAGTATACTGTAATTTTATAAACGTGTAGACCAGTTTTTACTTTTAATATTTAAAAGTATGGGTCATTTTCAGTCATAAACTCATAATTTTAATTATTCTTGACCAATAGTATAATTACTACTCTAACATCTTTAAAATTTAGTACCGAAAAATGGGGATTCAGTTGACACAAACATGTAAATGACAACACATATTACGATTCGAACAAAAAACCAAGGTATCCCTAAATCAGGTTTATTGGGTGATAAAAATGAATTCCAATTATTTTGAATAATAGGTTTGCAATTTTTACGTACCAAGCAATGAAATCTTTCTCTAAAAATCTCCCTTCTCAAGTCTGCCACTGCGAAGTAAATATCATTATTTTCATCTCTCCAAGAACCAAGACATTCGTATCGAACAACTAGAAGTATAATTAGTTAAATTTATCATAGAAAAAATATACTTTCGTTTTTTGACGTACTAACTTGTATGCATGGAGCAAAATGCATTTTAAAAATTTGATTATCCAGATAAAAACTTCCGGGTCTTTGACAAGCAACTAATTTAGAAGCTGGATTATCGCAAATTCCACCTCCACCGATATCCACCTCATATTTAAATCGGTAAATTCCGTCGAATGTCGATCGGCAGCTTACAGTTTTTTGGGTTTTACCTTTTTTTAATTATGCATTTTAAAAATGTTACTGAATAAAGTAAATATTTCTGTTGTGTTGTAAATTGTACTGCAAATATCGTCAAGTGAAGCCGAATGTGAGGAACACTCAATGGATGCTAAAAAAGGTACAATGTTTACATGTATAAATTATTTATGCACTGCATATGCAATAAAAAGCGGCATACACCCGCTATTCTCAAGGGGAAAATTTCAGGAAATCTGTAATAAAACAAAAATTTAATAATGTTAATAATAACATTCAAAACAATACTTACTTAATTTAGGATTGTCAAAGTCCCATGCGTCTATGAAAAATGTAATTTTTTGGTATGAACATATTTAATCATTTACAAATAGTTATTTTCCAGGGGTCAGGAGATTTGAACCTTGTATATTGAGGGTGGACGTCTAAAAACGATGACCTGTTGTAGGAAATGTATTTCATATTACTAAATATATACCATAAACCCTAGGAATTATCTAATATATTAATTTTTATCGATAAAAAGATCTTACATTGTTTATATTGTATAACATTTTGTGTTCTATAGTACATTTGAAAACATTTACGACATTGATTTTTGCTAAAGAAATGTACATCTGATAAAAAAAAAGACAAACACGTTTTTGAAAAGCAAGTGAATGTAGTACAATCGGTAGTTTCTTTTAAGAGTTGTATTAAAGGTTTTTATATCTATGCATCTTCCTACAAACTCATTTTCTTCTATCAATTCCTTATCATTCAATAGTATGTTGTAATCCTTGCCCTGGCTGTTTGAATACCAATCTCCTTGAAATTCTATTGGAACAGTGCATTTTTCTAATAAAAATTTTAAGTTTCATTAAGAACATATTTAGTGTCTACTTACCATTCGAAGAAACAAAACAATAAATTATAATTAAAATAGTTAAGGATAAATACATTCTGCGCATCACTGATCAACAATAAACTTAATATTTTATTTTACAACATTTATTCGTATTTAACTAGAGGTCTATATAAAATGGTGGTGATGTATTTTCGTTTATATCGATGTGTTTTGCTAAGAACTACAGCGTCTCTCTAAATTTATTAATAAAATTAGATACATGGTACATACATTTTTAACGTTTAAACAGCATGCCTCTCACTTGGATCTCAATTTGCGCACAATATTCAGTGATATTACTCACATTGTCCTTTACTTATGTAAAATTGGATGTGTGTGTTACCGCTTAATTAAAAATTCTACAATTTAAAAACACAAATTATATTTTTTTTAAAAATAAGATCGGTCCCAGAATTTAATAAAAATATAATGAACGCGTTTTAACATCATTAGTATTGTCGTACATCTCAACCTCAGAAATTTACATTTTTATGGTAAAAACCATACATTTACCCTTTTTTTAAACATAAAGTCATAATTTTATAAAACATAAGTTCTGGGATGTTTTTAAAATCATGCATTATCATAAATTGTAACCTCAAAAACTTTAAAAAAATGAAGTCCTAGAATTTTTAAAAAAATCACAGCTAAATAATTTTCAGTTAAAATTAAATTAAATTACAAAAAAATTCAATCTCAAAAATTGACATATTCCTAATTCCAAAAATGATCTAATAATCCTATAATTTAAAAAAAAATATTCTGATACAGTTTATTCCAATTGATCTAAAGAAAAATTTTAAGCGACAGAAGTCTACGAATTCTCAGTCAAAAATAATTTTTAATATATTATCTCCAATATTTTATAAATGTTTGTATTTAAATTAAAAGATTATGTGAAATAACCGGTTCGTGGTGAAAAAAGTTTGGGATTTAACCACTCCTTTAAATGATTGATAATATGTAGCATTTATGAATAGAAACATTTTAAGTTAGATTTTCTTATTGAATTTATTTTTTTGGTAAAATTAAAAATGTCCCCCTTGGCAGAGCTAGGTGCTATTTGTACGTAGTACATAACAGTCAACTTAGTAAATAAATATAATTTATGAACACATAATTTTCTAAACTTATCACAAAATGCAGACCCAAATTGAGACAATTTACAATAATAAATTACCCTAATCGAAAGAGCATATAAATGATTCAACATGACAGTGCTTGGTTGAGGTAATAAACATGGTTCGCTCTATAAATCATATATAAATGCAACCAGTATATCATACGCTTGGTGATACTGTCTGATTCAATAGAGGATTAGTCAAATATGGTGGCAGTGCCGGTGGTGACGCTAAAAAAGATTTTTTGTATTTTGATGGAAATTCTCTAGTGTATTCTCCTTCGGGAGTATCAGATGAAGCTAAACTGTAAATTATAGACGATTAGAAATATAATTAAATTTACACGTTGCTCTGCCTTCAGCATCCAAGGCTAAAGCTTCAAAAACTTCGCAATCTGAAGATTTTATATTTATAATGTTGTTAATTATCCCTTCGCTTGTTTTGATTGTTTTCTAAAAATTATTGAATTATATTGTATATGTCAGTGTTGGCGAACCACTGTCTTGTCACTACATTCTGTTACCTGAGGTCGCTGACCTCAAGATAATTTTCACTCTTTAAAGTAGTGGTTTTCACCCGCGTTCCGCGGAACCCAGGGGTTCCGTGAAATATAAATGCGATATTTTTCAATTTAAAGTTTTCTAAATTACTGTTGTATGCAATGAAACAACATCATTTCTCAAATTTAAATCAAATAAGTTTTAATAAAAGTATTATACGTTGTGAGTATGGGAACCTGAAAAATGATGTTAAAAAGTAATAATAATTCAGATTATCTTTATGAGAAATATTGTAAAGAAGGTGGGTTTTTACGGGCCCAATTCTCTTGAAATAATTATAATAAGTTACTTATCTCTTTATAATGATATTTCACTAAAACGTTATCTCTCACGGGCCTGGATGCTTTTTCGTAGTGTGAGGGAGAAAACTGGTTTTACCGGCTAAATTCCGTGTGTTATTATATTTTTAAATAAAAATCAAATTGTTTTATGTATGCGACATGCCAAAAAAAATTTTGATCATGCTGATAGGTGCCGCGATTTTTTTAAATTTCAAAAGGGTTCCGCGCAATAAAAAAGGTTGTAGAAACACTGCTTTAAAGTGACATATACTTCAAAATTTTAGTAAAAAATTAATAAATTTTAATTGACGTATACCAAGAGTGAAATAAGTAATACAATTATTATTAAAAAAGTGTTAAATGTCGAAATCAAATATAATTTTTAGGTACATTGTATTTCTTTATTTACCTAATGACTATAATACTATACGTGGTATAATTTATAATTGAATTATAATTATATTTACCCTGGATGGATGAAATAAATATACATTAATTAATTAATAAAATTTGATATTTTCTCAATTATAATGGTAATTAATTATAAAAAGAACTATAGAAATAATAAATCAATAGACAATTTGTATAATTTTGTTATATTAAATTAAAGTTTTAGGACTCTTGGTGACGACATGGTCATATTGACAAACCTTGACTTAGTACTGACTGCAAGTGTATGAGGATTAAAAATATCAAACATGAAAACTTACAAAGTCATCAGTAACTTTCCAAACTCCATCGACATTAAATTTGAATTCATGTTGCCCTTCAGTTAGTTCAAGAATGGTATAAAAATTGTCCGAACTACATGAAAAAAATAAAGAAAATAATCAAATTCCAAATAAATACCTTTTACTGAGAGGAATATAAGACTTCCAATTATCAAAACTACCAGAAATCGTGATTGAAGTAGCATTAACATTATTCCATTTGATGACGGTTGGAAATTTAGTTCTAGTAACATTTACAGTAGGCGCAATATACCGCGAATCAAAAGGTTTCAATCCATCACTCGCACTAAGTCTGGAATTCTATAAACATGAATATGAAACACATACATATTACCTCTGAATTAATTCTAGTATTTTGTACATTTAAAGACTGTCTTTTTTTGGACGAACCTGAAAACAATTTTTGACTGCCATCCTTGTTATGAATATTGCCCATAATCACTTGTGCATAAATAAAATACAAAAAGTACTTATTCGATACTTTATTAGATAAATAATTAGCAACATATTGTCAATGGTTTATTTTTGTATAAATGTACAAGTTTTTATAAAATGTTATCAAACATTATTCAAAAATGATATCCCAAAAACTAATTTTAGGTCGAACTTTGGGACAACGCTGAGATTTATCGTCAACATTTTCTTGCATCAATTGCTGGCATAAACTGGTCAAAACATCTGAAAGAGAACTTTGAAGAATGTACAATTTTTTCAGTTTCATGTCTACTGAAAGATCTATGGGTGATTCAATCTTGAAAGACATGTCTATTTTTTTAAGAACATTACCGCAAATATTGAATACAAAAACAGTTTTTAGTATATTGTCTACTGTGAAGATGAAAATTTCAGGCTGAAAAAGACCAATTTGGTTAGATTTTTGCATAGTGTTTTTGGACAATTGTAAAATTTCTATTCCTAGAGGCATACGTAAAATATGCTTACCAATAATTGTTTTTAGATTCCCATCCGCTCCAATTACTTTAATAGACGAGTTTCCCGTGTCGCTAATGTAGACATTGTTGGAATAGTCTGTTGTCACAAAGGTGGGTCTTTTAAGAGATACAGTTTGAGTGCCGCTATTAAACGACTTTTTGGAAAATATTACATTTCCGTCCATGTCGTACTTCATTAGTGAATTATTTTCGTAGTCAGTTATATACACGTGAGAAGCGTCCACGTCCAAGCATAAATCAAACGCAAAATAGGCCGACGTGTGGCGATAGGTAAATAATTCTTTTTTGAAATTTTCAGTTTCAAAAATTATACGGTAAGTTAATCCAGAATTTGCATCAATTACTAGAAAAATTTTTTCTTTCCAAACAAAATTTCGCACATTAATACACACAAGAGACAAAGACGTTATATTTTTGAATATATCGTCATCACATTTAAATTTACAGTCGGATTCGAAAATTTGGTACTTTTCTCTACCCACAAACATTGAAGAATCACCTGTGGCGGTTAAATAGGTCAACTTTTTTTTAATTGATCCTTCTGTTTGTCGAACATCAAAATGTTGAAAATGAGAGTATTTTATGTCGAAAAAACCAATATATCTAAAAGATCTATTATTATTTTTATCGCTTTCTCTGAGTTTAAGAGATGATATAGTTTCCTCAAAATTGGTGGATATATTTGTTTTGAAAGAAATTGGTTTTGGTGACAGTGACATCATTATATCGGTAACCTTTTTTTTGGGGCTAAATACTGATTTCAATTTGTTGCATTTTCTTTTTAATTTCCCCTTGTTCAAATTATTGAAATTATTAGTTATTAAATTTACATCTTCAGCCGCTAATTTATTCTTACAGGGTTCAGTGGGATTAGGATTTGAATGTAATTGGTAAATGAACCCAATTGTTTTTTCTAGAGAAGAAATGTATGTGCTTTGAGCCAAATCAGAAATTGAAAAATTTACGAGGTGATTCAATTGAGGGCAATTTATGACAGAGTAATCTTCATTAAATTGTAAACTTTCATCCATTTTCCATGTTTTAACGAGTTTGGAACAATCTACATCATTATCTGTTTCAAGGTCAATGTTTATGTCACTATTATGAATCGAAGAGTAAATAGTATCTATTGATTCGTGCAGGAGTAACAAGTTTTGGTAACCTTCAAATCCGCGGGTTTGCTGGTTCAAATACAATTTAATTTGGTTGAAGAATGAGTGTACGAAAATTTTATTAAAAGAGTTTTCAGAATAAGAAGGAGATGTTGATTTAACATCATTTTCAGTGTTTGAAAGGATTGCATGAAATTGGTCCTTATTAGTTGGTAAAAGATTTACAGTTATTATTTTTTTCATTTTGGAAAGCTGGGTATGTATATGAGATTCGTAAAGTTTTTTTGCCAAATTTTCGACAAATTGAGTCATTCTATTCTCAATTTGACACAAATCTTTATGAATCGTAGTACACCTCTTTCCGATACTAGATTTAACATTTTCAATTTGCAAGCTATCAAACTGGAAAACCCAATTTGTCATATTTGAATGAAAATCACTTTGAAATTCTTCCAAGTTTGAAGAAATGGAATAAGTAAAAAAATCAATTCTTTTTTCCAATTTTTCTGAATTACAAATATCAATAACGTGGTCCGTGTGATTAGAATGATCATGAACCAGCATGTAGCAAACGACGCATAGTTTTATTCTACATTTTTCACAATAAAATTTATTCGACATTTGATGCAGGGCACAGTAATCAAAAACTGGCAGAGACTTTGACCTGGAGGCAATATCAGCCTTGTCAGAAAAAATGGAAATTATTGTATGGTCTGTAAAATGGTTAAGACTGTCATGGTACTTGTCTTTGCATCGTATGCAAATGTATATTTCACATTGTGAACAATACACAAATGCATATTTATTGTCTTTGGCGTCTTTACAATGAATGTCGGACTCGGATTTACTGCATTTACGTTTCCGGTTTGGAAATAGCCCCGAATTATAAAAAATTGTATTTGAAAAGGATTCATGTTTCACCAATTTTGTAGCCATCAAAGTCTGATCAGGGAAAAATTTACAGAGATCACAATAATGCTCGAGTGTAAGAGATTTATTCAATATATCTTGGATCTGTTCAATCTTGAAATCATTTGGCAATTCCTCAACATGAGCTTCCAAAGTAATGTCGATTGCATGGCTGCAAACTGGACATTTTTTAATGCTCTTGTTGTGCAGAAATAAATTTCGCAAACAATCGTGGCAAAAAGAATGCAAACAAACTAATGATTTTGGGGATTCTACTTTATTTAGACATATACCGCACATGAGCAAATCAGCCAGTTGATTACTAATCATTTTCAATCTTTAATTTACTTGGATAGCGAATCCAGTGGAAATATTCAGTGTTCTCAATTAACATAGAAACTTGATACTAATCAAACATTCATTTCATTTTACATTCAAATTTAACTTCAATTTTCTCAAACTCAAAAAACTTGGATACATATTGGAAACTCGGAATAATGTGCGGATTTGACCAATATTGACAAAATTTACGGAGGTTGTTTCCAAAACAATAATATATTTTTCAAGGTCAAATGTATATATTTGCATTACAGAAATGAAAAAAATTTGAGCTAAAATGCAATTGAATACACCTAATCTATCTACAGATATTTATACTATCCAAAATAAAAAACGTTTAAATTCTCAAACTCGAAATTGTGAAAGAATTATGAGTAAATCCAATGAATTTTCAAATGATGTTAATTTAAATATCACTTCAGGTATTTTAAAAACTATTTAAATTAGAGAAGATGATACGTTATAGTCGGAGGGTTTTTTAATTTCGAAATTTCGAAATTGTACCTTATTAGTCTGACGCTAGTGACTAGTGTGTCAACTTAGTATTTTTAGAAACTTAGTAAGTACTTAGTTAGTTAGTAGTTAGTAAGTACACATAAACTTTTTTCAAATTTTAGTAAAAGTACTTTAAAAAATTCCTAACATAAAATTAATTTTGCTGATTTTCGATGGAAATAAGAAATAGATTATATTATTTACAATAAATAAATAACTGATATTTAGAGGAAGATAATATCGGAATTTTATAAGAAAGTAGTAGATAATTAAATTTGTTATTAACAAAAAATTGGTTATGAATTAGTTTTTGTTGTATTTTAAAATTCAGTTTAAATTTATTCCGGTGTAATATTTGTTCTACGAATAGACGTGGATAACTCCGTCGCAGAAAATGATCTTTGAACTGATGCACTAGTTGCAAGTATTGATAATTTCATTATTTTTGCAATATTCCAATGAATTGATTGAAAAACCAATCTGATTTGCAAAATTAATAATTTTTTAAAGTACTGAGTTTTGAAACTCAGTAATACAGAGTCAGTACAAAAAAAATGCAATAACTCAGTAAAACCCAGTACTCACAGAATAAAAGTGAATGTAATTCTCCAGTGGTCACCAAACTACGGCCCGGAATTGAATTTTACAAAATCTATTACAAATTACAGATTAAGTAATTTTAGAATTTTTTTTTATATGTATTTAAATGAATAAAGCTGAAAAAAATTTGACGCCCGCTGAATTAAACAATTGTGGAATTTTTTTGATAATTTTTGATAGGAAAGATTTTGGTGTTTCACGATACCAAACTATGAAAAAGATATTTAGGTACAATTAGATTTAGTTTTTCTATAAGAAAAATTGTTAATAAAGAATTTACCATTATGAAGGAATTTTATAAAGTCATTTTTAATTATATTTTATAGATTTAAAAAAAATTGAAAAAAAGAAAAACGACGATAAATTATGCCTTGTCTGCGGAGATGTATCTTCGGGGTAATTTTTTTATATTTGAATATTTTGATACATGTTTTTTCCATTAGATATCATTATGGAGTATCGTCCTGTGAAGCTTGTAAGGCATTTTTTAAAAGAACAATTCAAGGTAATTATGTACTAAACCAGTGGCCACCAAACGTTTGGACATGGGGACCGGAATAACTCAAAAAAAATCATCGGGCCAGATTGAATATATACATGACGATATTTTAAATTACAATTTAAAATTTAAGTAAATTAATTTATAAGTTTTTCATTATCTAGAAATGACAAGTCAATAGTATATATTTAAAATCTAAGTTGATGATATATGATAATTTTTAAGATATCACCGGTGTATTTTGTAATAGATTTGTAATTCGTGGGCCGGATAAAATTAAAGTGTTTGTGTCTGATTTGGCCCGCAGGTCGTAGTTTGGTGTCCACTGTACTAAACTATTCGATAATTGGTCCTTCTTTCATAAAAATCAATAAATTTTTTAAATAAAATATTTAATATATTAAATATCGTCTTGGAAATCATAATCAGAGAAATCAAAAAAATTTGGTTAATAATTGAGTAAATTTTTAAATACATATACGACATAGTCGATATTTTTCTTTTTTGGGAACCTCTGGTATCTATACTAACTAATATTGGAATGCTGATGATCGTAGGTCCACCATATAACCCTTATCAATGATCATATATAAGGTAGTGTATTAAGTGCATCGATTGTATTTAAATTTTAATTTAATTCAACAGGAAATATTTTGTATACTTGTGTTGTCAATAATGGATGTGAAGTTACTAAGTATAGAAGAAAGCATTGCCAATCTTGTCGCTTTCAAAAATGTCTTGATACAGGAATGCTTAAAGAAGGTAAATTTAATTGATAAAAGTTAATTAAATGTTTACGGTTAAACTTGCTCGATATGAACATGAATGTTCGATTTTTTTAGCATTCAAATAGACTTATAATTAGAACTATAAGGCATAGTCATTGGATTTTTATTTTGAGATTTTTCTGATAAGATTTGATAAAATCGGATTTTTCAAATAAATATTGGAATAAGACGATATTTCACTTAAGCGTTGCTAAAATTGGATTTTCATTTTGAGGTTTTTCTGATAAGATTTGATAAAATCGGATTTTTGAAAAAAAATCTGTAAAATTCGATTTTCCCTGTTGCCTTTTTTTTATATGGTATTTTTTATTAAATTTTATTAATCATGAGATAAAGGCGGGATTTTTCAAATAATAATGTACAAATGTCTTTGCTTTGGAATAAATTCCCAAAATAAACAAAAGTTGATAAATTTTTATTATATTTTATTTAAATTTCATGGTCCCAACAGAATATAGTGTTAAACCCAAGTGGTCCAGGGACCCCAATCGGGAACCACTGATGAAAAAATATATAAAATAATTAGGTGTTCGGCTGGACCGAGTACGCGGTGGCAGACAAAAATATAAAAGAAATAAAACTGAATGCGAGATACCAAAAATGGATACAAAAAAGCGAGTACAAGGCGAACAAAAAATTAATACAATTAAAAAAAATGAAAAGAAAAAACTTTCTCTACCAGACGATAGCATTCAATACAAATCTCCAATTAAAGAAATAAACAAAGATCAGGAACAAATTGAGGATTACTTTCTTAAAATTGAATTGAAAGATTCATGCATTGATAAACTCATTGAAATTGAACCAAAAAGTCTTTATGCTATGAGCGATTTAAATCAAATGAATGATGGAGCTGAAAAATTTATTTTGACTTTATCCGATATTACAGATAGAGAATTAGCTAATATTATTGATTGGGCAAAGCAGGTTCCAGGTAATTTCATATTTTTAGTTTAAGTACACTTTCTGGATATGAATAGACAATTTTATTTCAAAAACTAAAATCCTTTAATTATCTTATATACCCAGTGTATATGCGTCTTTTTGAAATAAGATTTAGTAATTTCTGTAAACCACGATTAGAGCCATGCATAGAACGACGTTCTCCGGTTCTTAACCGTTCGTACCTGTCATAAACGTTTTATTTTGTTACCAACATATTTTATTTATTTAAAATATTGTATCCCCTTACGTGACCCGCGGACCGGCACGATCACGTTAAATTAATTACTTACGCGTTGCAGCCGCTAACCAATGACTGATTAAGTGTAATATATTTTTATTTAATTTGATTATAGGATTTCAAATGTTAAGTACCCATACTAAAATTCAAAGTATTCAAGAAAATTGGTTGGATATTTTGAATTGGAATTTAGTTTTTCGAACTATACCGTACAAAGGAGAGGTAATCACTATCTATAATTAATTATCTATATCAGCGTTACTCAAACTTTTGACTCATTCATCCAATGAAAGTGTAAAAATATTTTGACTGGTCGGTAAAAGATACAAGATGGAAGTTACTGTACATTTTAGCATAGTGGGTTTCAACCGTAGGAAAAATTACGTGTTTACTAGAATGGTCATATTTTTTGAGGGTCAAACTAAATTAAATTTGAGATTGGCACAGCGGTACGTTTACTCCCAGGAAAACTACAATAAGATGATTTTGAATCGTTAATTATAATATGACGGATACACATATTGTATATAATTAAGGATTGTGGGATTTTCCCATCATTTTAAAAGGTACGCTAAAACAGCCGATAGATATTTGATAATTTTTCAAATGCGTGTTTATAAAAATGGTGGACCATGGGTTGCCGACATCTTCTCAAATTTAATAATGATATTTAAATGAAAAAATAGGAAAGAGGGCTCATAAATTTTTCAAACTGAATCAAAATGGCGGATATTGCACCACATCATTAAAAAGTATAGATAGTTGGTCACTAAGAATGTTTTTATTTAATTTTAAATAATGAGATTTTTTACGCTCACGAATCACAGCTATGGGAATCGTAAAAATTAAATTTGACTATTTTATTTGGACCAGACACAGGAAAGGTACGTACTTTTTTACGGACATTGAATATATTTAAAAATAATTGGTTAAACCTATACTTGTTTCTGAAACGGAATAGTAGCACGTAGATTTATGAAATTTGAATGTACCTTTTAGCTTGTTTATGCAAACGATTTTAAATGTTCGGAGATACAGGTGGAATTGTACAAAAGACCAATAGAATTGGATTCACTATGTCGTGAATTATGTATTCGTTTAACTGCCTTACGACTCTCTTTTGAAGAACACATTTTGATTAGAGCATTTTTACTTTTCAACATCAACATATATTCAGCAGGTTTAATATTTACATTTTTATTTTATTTTTAAAGTTTTGCACATCTTGGTTTATTTTAGGGAACGGTTTTTAAAAAAATATTTTTCTGGAATAAAAAATGTATTAGAAAGACATATAATTTTTTAAATGAGGAATGATTAAACCAGGGGTGCACAACCTTTTACTTACCATTCGCCACATTTTTATCATGCGATCTCAGATGCGCCATAGGTTAGCTACCCCTGGATTAAACGATTATAAAAAACTTGTTAATTTATTTGACTCGAGTTATTTAGGTGAATGAAAAAATTTATCCCATTTTCGTTTGATTGAGTAGAATATACTAAATTATATTGAAATGTAGAAAACCAAAAAGAAATCGAAACTGTTCAAAAAATACGACTGAATATACAAAACGAACTTCTCTCAATATCAAAACCATCAACAAATCAGTATATGCGAATTATGGACCTATTTAACTCATCCATGTCAATGCTTGGTCAAATTAGAATACTTTGCAAACAATTCTGGCTAAAAATCTACCACGACGATCACATAAAACTTCAAAAACTGTTGTGTGAGATGCTCAGTTGTTATATTACATAATTAACCTTTTAATTTTATTGACAACCACATTTAGTTACTATCATTTCATCGAACCTTTTCAACATGACTCGATAATACGGATCCATATATAATATGTCTATTGGCTTTAATTTTGTAGGCACACAGCAGGGAGCAGGGATTAAATTTGGTCGTAAAGCGTGCTAGATAAAATATATACAGTAAGATACATCAATAATATTACCTGTAGTACTTGCACCATTGCATGGTTGCTATTATTTGTCTTTTGAGGGAGAGGATAGTTGCACATTCCCTGACAGTAATTTGATTGGTAGCTGGGAGGGTCAACGATCCAGTGCCACCCGATTTCATAAAAATTGACATTGATATAGTGCAATTCACAATCCCCGGATTGGGAATTTGGTAAATGTCTACGCTTTCGAGTGTGTTTAGGTTCTGGAGGTGTAGCAAGAATTAATTTAATTTTGTCTATAGATGATTTGTAATGTTTGTCAGTAATGATGGCATTTTTCCTCACAAAAATGGTCAACATGAATAATTGGTTCAATTTAACATTGAGGGGTCGAAAAGAAAGATTAATATTGTTATTATTAATTTTGGTGAAAAATTTAACATAAATGTTGTTGCAACCAGTAGAGTTGAAGGATGCATTTATGACAGTTTTAACACTGTGAATATTGGTAATGTGCGCATCGCCCGTAAAAAAGTTTACAGAACGACCTATTCTTCCTAGTTTTTTATTTTTATGGTTATCCCTTTCTTTATAAATGTTTGTAAAAATAGATGATTGGTTAATTTTAAGATGAAACATATTTTCATTCAATATTTGTGGAGATATGACAAATTTAATTTTTGCATTTCTATTTGCCCTGTGAATGTGAGGAATTTTCGCATTAGAAAAACATAATTTAAATATATTTTCATCTGGAGACTTCCAAATTGCTAAAAAATAATTATTTGAAAAAAATGAATGAACCTTGTGGATAAATTCCAAATATAGTATTTTTTTCCTTTATACTATGCGATATTTTTAGTCTAATCCAGTCCAATATAGGTTCTCGGTTGATACAAAAGTGGCAATTAAAAAATACACAAAACAATATCAATAAAATCATTTACAGACAAATGCAATGACCGATGTAATGTTTGTAGCAATAAAGCTTAATAAGCCAATTTTACTTGGTAAAATCACCCATCTAAAGTTAAATGCGCAAAAAATAAACGACTCAATCGGATTTCATTAGTCAAACAAGTTATTCTAAAATTACATACACTCATTACACAACATAAGCATGTCAGAATGCAAAGTTGATTGATGTATATTTATGTACGATTTTATGGTAAATGTTTTATAAATGAACATGTCTAATCATCATTTTGACTAGAATCATATCGAGAGACAATATTTTCTGACAACTAATTTAGTTAAATGCTTATGTTTGAAATTAATGTCTTCATTAATTGTAATTTGAGTCGAATCATCATTAGAATGACAAACTCATATAAACTGACAAATCGAGACTAAGGTCATAAATTTAATTTATATCTGTAAAACAAATTAAGTATATACAAAATTAAAACCGACTCAGTCCAAACATATTGTTTGTATGGGCGGATCGTTTAGTAAGCTTCACGCTCTTTTCTCGTTCCGGGAAGCATTTCCAAAATCGGAGGGTTTCATCCGCACCTACGGAAGCAATTGTAGTCTTATCGGCTGATAAAGACATGTGCAAAACTCTACCCGTATGACCTAATTTGTAATAAATTAAAAATATTTAATAGTTACCCAATAAATCCGCAACTTTGGTCATGAGTGGATATTTCCAGAGTGTAATTTGATTTTGTTTGAATCCGTGGCTCGAGGCCAATTCTCTATATTCTTCGCACCAAAGTATATTGCAAACTTGAGAATTTGTATCTACGGATTTTACACATTCTCCAGTAGTAGAGTTCCAAATCTTTATACACTTGTCCGCCGTTCCCGCTCCACTAGCCAGAATTGAATTCTGCCAAGGGCACCACGCAATTGCCTTTACAGCAGCTTTGTGCTCGGTTAATGTGTGTATTGGACCTCCAGTGTAGTATTTATTTCCATTCATTTCAAAATTTGTAGATATTGAATCATAAGACCAGAGTTTCAGGGCATTATCGTTTGACCCAGAAGCTAAACATTTATTGGAGCCGTTGGACCATGCCAGACCACAAACTTCTTGGGAATGTGCAGCCCATTTACCCAAAATATGTTCAGATATTCTCACATCATGGTGATGTATATATCCTGATTTTGAGCCACTAAAATAAAAAACTAAATATGCGCGAGACAGAAATCACTCGTTACAAAAGTAAATTTACCTACTAAGAATGTGCTCTTTCCAACTTAAACTACCTACTCGGGCCGCATGTCCCTTCATGGTTCGTAGTTTCATTTCTTTCTCAACGCTCCATATCTGAAACGTATTTAATTTTTATAATTCATTTAATATACCTCAACATTATGAGAAAAAGTTCCAATAACGATAAATTTACCATCATGAGACCATTTAATCGAGGATGGATAATCATTAGAGTTATTTACAAAATCAGTTAAAATTGTGGTAGTTTGAGAATCATAGTTCCATAAATAAACCGTTGTTCCAAGGCAAACAGCCAATATATTTTTGACTGACCAATCCATTATATTCAAATCTATCGTAAAAATTAATAAATTTCTTTAAGTGATTTCCAAAAAAGTCCACAAAAAAAAAATAACATTGGGCCAATGTCATTGGCATAATTAAAAAAATTTAATATACATTTATTTATAAATGTTGATTCATGTCAATTGGTGTTGGACTTTATAGTTTCATAATTCCCAAATGCCAGTTCGTAGAAAAACTTAAAAAATTAAAATTAAACCAAGAACATAAAAAGTCTTTTACAAATAAAATTTTGGTAAAATTTCTTAGAATTAACCTTTAATCCGTCCACAATTTAATATTAAATTAACTGTTCAAGTATATAACTTTGAATGCCTGTTTTATAGTCATGATAATGTGGAAAATAATTATTTATTTACTAAACCGAATGAGAATAATCCATTTATCCCAATTATGAAAGAAAAAATACATATTACAAAACCTTAATAAAAAAATCCACTTTCATAAAAATAGATGTTTTCAAGATTTCATCTAAAATTGAGACTTCTAACCCTTAGACACTACGATGGAACTTTGACTTTATTATTGTTAGTAACTTTCATATTATTGAAATTTCAAATTATTCATATCTGAGTAATGCGGTGTCTAAGAGTAAATAAATTTTTTCGTTGAGGTTAATAAAATTCGAATTTTTATGAGGGTTTAGCAGAAATTCTATAGTTATAGTATCATTCAATTAAAAAAATGACCGATGAGGCGGTAAGTAGGGTTAAAAACAAACCGAAAAAATATTGACAATAATGTTAAATTGAAAAATAACATAATACAGATATTCTCAACATGGCACATGCAGGGCCGTGGAGAGCCAACAGTAGGCTTTGCGATCAGGTAGACATTGTAGGCACTATAAAAAATAGGACCTCTATACATTGCTTAATTGGTTGTTCATTATGCGATCATTCATCATTATATCGGATGCTTGTAATGGATTTTTTTCGTTGTCCAAAAATTTTTCTTGTGGACCTTCTTGAGAACCACTGATGTAGAATAATGATACAGAAAAAGAAACATAAAGTGTAATTTAATTAATATTGAATATTACAGTGTTTCTCAACCGGTGCGCCACACCAAAATCTATTTGCAGCCAGCGAAAATTTATTTGTAAGTTTATCTTTAATTTATAAACATTTCAGTTAATTTTACAGTAAAGGTTCAGAAATATTTTTTAACAGGTATATTATGTGAAAAAGGTTAAAACAGTTTCACATAATATATTATTAACGTTAAATATTTTTTAAACCAATTTTTAAAGAGAATATTATAAAATATTATAAAACCAAAAAGATACAATAAAAGTTATATAAGATTAAATTTCAGTTATTTAATTATGGCACATGTCGTTGAATTAAAAAGCTAAAATTCAGTGTCAATTTTATTATGATACTTGTTTTGTGGAAAATCTTATTATTAAAAAGAAATAAATTGTGTTTCTCAAAGTCCCTAATTTTTTGTTCACTTTCTCTTTATCTATTATCAGGTTTTAAGAGGTCGATGACCAATTTTAACCTTGTAATAACTAGTAATAATACAATATAAGTCCCAATTAACGGAATTAAAAATTTGGAAATTACATATTAATAGAATTTTCCCCATAGTTACACCCTTGTTAACGGAATTTAATTTTTTTGAAATAAATGGTCATATTTCTTGTTATTATGACTTTTTGAATAATAAATGACGAAATAATATACGCAAAACATTATCAAATGGGTCCACATCAGTTTTTTAGTGTCCTTGAAAAATTTGATAAAAAACGTACTAAATTGACTTTTAATAAGTAAAAAAATGAGTTTATATTTATGATTAAAAATAAATTCTAGAGTTTACAAATAATATTTTTATTAACGGAATTTTTAGTTTATACAAATTCGTTAAGAAAAAATAAATAATTCAAAATTCCGTTAAAATAGAATTTCCGCTAACAAAATTTCCTTAATAAGGACTTAAACTGTAGTATATCTAAAGTAATACAATATTACAAAAAATGTTGGATGACAATTTTATATTCTGAGTTTCAAAATATTTTCATAAATTAACCCAATCTTTATCCAACTAGGTGATGTGAGATACAGTGAATTTTTTTAAAAACAAATTTTTCAAATAGTATCGTATTCTGCAAGTTTAAACAATTAAAAATAATTATCTTTGAAAATTTTTCGAAAAGTGGATGAAGCTAGTTTTTTATTAATACTATTGAAGCAAGGATGTCGTGGAAACCAAGTTTGGCTGATACAGAATTAACCGTTAATGTTAATAAAATATTTTCACGTGTCATGTGGTCCATTATATTTTGATCGTCTACATCAGTGATGGCAAAGTACGTGTTTGTGTGTAAAAAATACAAATTTGAAAAAAAATATAAATTCACTTCAAATAAAAAATAGGGGATTAATTAATTTGTCAGTAAAAAAATTGAATTGTAAGTTTGATGATTTTGGAGTGGTAGTATAAAAATTAAAAATCTAGTTTTTGAAAATTAAATGTAATTATGTCAATCCCTTTAATCTTTTTTATATCTCTCTTGTCTTTATTATTATCCTTGTGTGGTTAATAATTAGGTTAATCTTATGAAATACTTTATATAATAATATCATCCACTACAGACCCAACTTAAAACTTAAATATTAAGATACCATATTATACCTACAAACCAAATTACAAAAAAATTAGAAATATTCTATGGTGTTCACACCAGGTTTTTTTATGAGAACAAATTGTTAATTGTTAATTAATTAATTAATTGTTAACAAACGTGTTAATTAATTGTGTCAGTATTTTTCTTTAATTATTTTTCAGTATTGGCAAACAAACAAACTTTACTTCCAAAATAATTTTTTTTATTGCCCTTCCAATTTAAATACTAACAATCAATTATTTATACTGACACCTTATCAATTGGCACCTAAAATACTGAAAAATCAATTTTTCTACTGACAAACCATCACCAATACTGAGAAATCAATAATAAAAATACTGACACAATAAATGCACGCCTAAAAAATATTACTAAAATAAGTGAGATCAGAAATTGAAGTAATAAAACGAAATAAACTTAAAAAATCATTTAAAGATGTTACCTACTTTGACAAATCAAATATGTTATTAGAAGTTTAGCATTCTATGCCTGAAACAATTAATAGTCTGAAATGTCTAGCTAAAGCTATATTAAATATATTTTCATCTACATATTCTTGTGAATCGTTATTTTGCACATTGAATAATGTCAAAAATCATAAAATGAATAGACTTCACGATGAAATTAGTTTGGCTTGTTTAGCGTTAAAATCAACAAGTTATGAACCTCCCATTGAAAAACTTGCAGCTCAATTTTTTAAATCTAAATAAATGTAAAAATTATTTTTTTAACTCATTTTCCATCATCAAGTTCTTCGACTTAATTGACGGTTTTGATTGACCTAATATTTTTTTAATAAAAACACAAGAAAAAAATTGCTGAAAATAGTATTAAATTTAACACACCTAGTTTTAGTTGGCTACCATCACTGGTCTACATCTTTTGCAGGTGTTTACCATTATAAATAAAATTACAATAATCAGAAATTAAATTTGGAGCGTCCAGAATCTTATCTGCATGTTGCAAAATGTTTCTATGCGAAGATTTTCCTTTAGATTTATTAGCTACAAAGGCGACATCATTTTTTGAATTAATTGCTACAAAAAAAATTATCAGTTAAAAATGAAAAATTACCTGGTAGTGGCATCTTTTTTCCAAAAGTTAAAATTTTCGAATCTTTATTTTTGCCAATTAAGTTGTTTGTAATGCTATTATGATATTCTAATTTTTCATTTGTATCAGTGTTATCATTAGTCGTTTTATCAGGACCTTTACTAGTGTAAAACTTGCATACATCGAAATTCATGGCTGAACGGTTTGGAATGTAACGATCTCCGGATGTTGAAGAGGTTTTACGCATAGAAATGTTAATACTCTTATTTTTAACATCTAAGAAATAAGTTTTAATAAATTATTAAAACTAAAAAATCTGGGGCTCACTCATGACGTTTGGATTACTATGATGACTAATCTTTGCATAAATTTAGATGACTAAAATTCTAAAAATTGTGAAAAATTTTATCTAAACTTTAAGCTTTATTGTGTTTTTTTCTTTTCAAATATTCACTAGACTTACTAAATACAATACCCGAAAAACTACGAGTGAATTTTTTGTATCTGACGTAAATTTAAAATGAAAAAATTACCAACTGTTGTATTAAACATGGAAGCATTTTTGGATATATTCAAATGAGATTTGGTATTTTCTTTGGGTAATTCGATTGATTTATTGGGTAGAATACTATAAAGTTCAAACTTTTTTTGCATTTATTAGTTATATTTTACGAATAAAAATAAATTAAGAATAAATTAAAAATATATTTTAAAAAAAGCGCACATTATTTTTATTTAATATAAACAGTTACTATGCCACAATAAAACATTTGCAATGAAAGTGGTACATTTGCTATAATTTACGATTATAAACAATTCATTAAATGTTAATTTTTTAAATTTTGACGTCGCTTATTTAATTATAAGAAAATGTTTATGCCGAGAACAATATCGCCGACTATATTCTGATTATTATAACTCAATAGTTTGCGTTTATAATGATGACTTCAGATCATTATAATTATGATAATATTTGTAATAATCAACGTTGCAATTATAATTGTAATCAAAATCAACTGATTGAATAGTAATACTTGGGCTTTGTGTAAAAAAGTAATTATGAACAATGAATAGATTTTACTGTTGAGCTAGGAAAATTGAAATTGATTCGTGAGGCGCTATACAGGAATTAAATAGATACAATACTATGTAATTATTAGAGCAATTTATTTATGACCAAAAATTCAAAAAAATTATGAAATTTCACAAAAAAAATGATTTTTTATGAAAAATTCATTTATAGTACAGCGGTTCCCAAATGAAGGTAGAATTTCTTTTAGGTCACCCAGCTCGTATGATACTATGAATTATAAATTATAGATATTTTTTAAATTCCAAAAATAAAATTTTGAAATATATAAATTTTTCTTAAAATAAAGGGTATTATCCTTGCTTCACATCAGATTACTTAACCTAGAAGGGTTGGGTTGAACCAGAGTTAAATCTCCATCACTAACGCTATATGATAACCCTCTAAAGGGCATGTTATTACCAATCTTACAAACACTTGAAAAGTATTTTTTACCACCATTATTTTTAATTTTTAAATTAAATTTTGTATTGACGACTCATTAAAAAATACTCTTGTATCTTTACGTAACTACAAAATGAATGAAATATTCAGTCAATACAATGAAATCGATTCCCGACTGAGAACTATACCTATAATTATATTGCTGTCGCTACTACAAATCAATGGCATGTAATATCAAATTGTATTTTTATATAATAAAAAATGGATTCAAATGTATATTCGTCAGATAAATTATACATAAATATTAGATTAAAATAATGTGTATCCAAAAATAAATTTAATAAAATTTTAACCTGAAACTAAAATAAATAAAACGTGTCTATTTGTTATTCAGAATATAATATGGATATATTTCGATTTATTGGAGATCTCAGTCATCTTATAGCTATTAAGTTATTATTGTACAAAATTATAAAATCCCGATCAATTTCAGGTATTTTGAATTTGAACTAATACATTTATAGGTTTATCCGCAAAAAGTCAAGTTCTATTTTTCCTTGTATTTATTTCTCGTTATGTCGACCTGTTTCTACATTTTGTGTCTGCGTATAATACTATTATGAAAGTTATTTACATTTTATCAATGTTATTGACAGTTTATTTAATACTGGTAAAATATCGACATACTTACAACAGTGAAGATGATAGTTTCCGAGCAGAAATATTGGGTAAATTTAAATAATAATTTTAATAAACTTTTAAGTTATTTGCTGCGGCGGGTTGGCATGTTTAATAAATTACGAAATTGAGATATTAGAGGTAAATGTAAAGATTATCTGGTAATACTTTTAGTAAAAGATTTTGTGGACTTTTTCGATATACCTAGAAAGTGTAGCAATATTACCACAATTATACATGATTTCTAAGAGAGCTGAAGCAGAAACTATCACTAGCCACTATATTTTTGCTTTGGGGATGTATAGATTGTTATATGTTCTTCATTGGATTTACGTTTATTATGATAGCAAACTAGTCGATGTAATTGCTGTTGTCGCAGGAGTTATTCAAACCATTTTATATAGTGATTTTTTCTACATCTATGTGACAAAGTGTAATTTTTCCATTTTTAAAATACAAATGTACATTGTAATTGTATATTTTTTAGTAATGAAAGGCAAAAAATTGAAATTACCAGTTTAATTTTTATTCATTAATTTACAATTAATAAAATATTTACAATTGTTTCAAAATATTTACAAATCTAGGCATATTTTTCCAAGGTTTCCTGATCTAAAGTCGCGAATAATTTTATTGGATATTAAATTGTAATCGGGGATAGACACAATTTTTTCTAAATTTCAATAATATCAGAGTGAAAAAATACAATACTTGTGACAGTTTTATGCTGACTAAAAAGATTCCTTGCAATTGCAATATTTTTCAAAATTTCATATATATCACCGTCAATAGAATCCAATTGATAATATTTTGTAAAGTTGCTATTTAATTAAATTTAATTAAATATATAGTTAAAGTAAATATAATCATCATTAATTTTAGTATTTATAATTCAGCGCTGCAGTGGTTTTTCAGATTTTTCAGATCTTAATGCAGTAAAATTTTTCCATTCGTTCTGTACATACAAATATGAGTTATGCCTACTATACATGATTATTTTATTTTATTCACATCAAAAAATATTTTAATAAAAATAAGACACAAATAAGGGGTTTGCCCTATGAAAGATATAGTAATATAATCAAAAAACCACTGCAATAATCAATTATAAATACATTATAAAAAATGTACCTAATTTTATTTTTATTCATCCAATATACCAAATACTCGCATATAATTTCGTTTCCAACTAAATGATCTTGCATGGTCCCTAAAACACAAATAATAAATTCTCAAAATTTTGCAGATTTGAAGCACAATTCACGTACAAAGTATACATTAGATCAGGGGTGGCCAACATTTTAATATGCCATGCGCCACATTTCAACATCCCATCTCAGATACGCCAAAAATTTTTTTGAAAATCCGGCCACTAATATAATTTATACTTATATAAACTATTTTAATTTTAAAATAATTTTTATTTTATTACAATATAAATGTATATATACTGTGTAGTAGTCCTTAATTAATGAGATTTTTAGGGTTGTTTTGATCCTACTAGTTTCCAAATATATGGATTTAAATGCGTACTTGTTTGATAAAACAATGATGAAATGTAAATGAAATTTGGATAGGTTAGCCACCCCTCCATTAAATAAATGTTTGTCAACATTTTTCCAACGGGACGCACTAGAATCAATTAAAAAATGTTTCTGCACTATAATAAAAAAACATCGCAATATGTCAAAGGGTTAATTTAAATGGGTAATATTTCACATTTATCGATTTTATTTCAAGTAAAAAAATTTATATAATTTAGTGATTTAAATTCCATTTTCCTACATTCATGTATATTCTAATTTTTATTGCTGATTTTGTGGGTTTAAGCCAGAGGTGGGGAAGCATTTACTGTTGGAAGGCCGCACTAACGTCTCAAAAAATTTAATAAGGCCGCACCTTCCTAAATAAAATTTTATCAAATACAGCAGTATGTCTCGTGGGGTTACTGGTCACCTTATTAAAAAATTATACTCCCTCTGTTCTAAAATAATGTTTACATTTGGGATAAACCTTTCCGATTATCACTGTTTTAGTGAACTTTAAGTTTTATTTTCTTTGATAGATTTCGATCTAATACGCTTTATTTTAATGGAAAGATTGGCCATTTGTGTATAAATAGGCAGGCAAAAGAAACAACAAGAACCAAACAAAGTGTACTTACGTCACAAAAAATGTTGAATGGGTAAATACACTGAAATTTAAAAGAATAGTGGTGCAAAATGTGTTTTCTGCGATCAGAGCAAACTTTCCCAAAACAAATGGCGTCATCTACGTTCAACAAGACAATGCAAAACCGCATTTCAACAAAGATGATCCAGAAATGTTGGAAGAGGGATCAAAACATGGGTTTTCCATTGTGTTTAAAAACCAACCATTTAATAGCCCCGACATGAACGTATTGGATCTCGGGTTTTTCAACGCCATCCAATCCATTAAACATCAGTATTCTCCGAAGACCATTGACAAACTGATTAGCTGCGTGAGTAATGCTTTTAATGAGCTACACCCAGATAAGCTGGACAATATATTTTTAACGCTTCAGCAATGTATAAAGGAGACGATGCTTGCGAAAGAAGGAAATTAGTATAAGTTACCGCATATCGGCAAAGCAAGGCTTCGCAACAATGGTACTCTACCAATATCCCTAGCTTGCAAACCAGAAGCGATCCTTACGACTCGGCAAAATATTGATGAGCATACCTTGTAAAATTGAAGAGTTATCTTAAATAAAATGTAGTTTTGATAATAAATGTAAAAATTAGTTTCAATAGTACATTTAGTGTATTTATAAATGTTTTTAATGATGATATAAAAGTTTGGAAATGTAAACATTATTTTGGAACAAAAAGTCATGATAATATGTAAACATTATTTAGGAACGGAGGGAGTATAAAATTGATTAACTCTTTTTAGATATTATTTGTTATTAATAAAAAAAATTTTTAGATTATGTATTTTCTGAAATAAAATAGAAAAATCGCCCCTAAAGGGCGATTCGCCCACCCTGATCTACACTGCAGTGATATCAAAACCGAAACCCAAAAATTTATGAATAAGACTGGTTATATTACTTCTACATTTTAATAATTAAACTAAAAATAATGTCACACAGTATTTTTTAAAATAATTACCGCATAAAGCTATTCGCATACCGGCTTCAATGCTGTCTATGGAAGGTGATAAAATTCCTGGTGTATCTAACATGTAAAAAGAAGGATTATCGCATACCTAGATACCGTAATTGTAATATAAATATCTGTAAAACTACTTTAATACGATCCATTACACGCCTGGTTACTCCTGCAAACATGCCAACCGGAGTAGCCCTTCCTTCTAAACCATGAATAATTAAAAATGTATGGATATTAATGTACTTCTTTTTAATTTAATCTGCCTTAGTTTATTAATAAATGTAGATTTCCCGACATTGGGCATTCCAACAACCAAGCCTAATTTGTGGGTCTATTTAAAAAAATTAAAAATAAATTTATATAAATTCAACTTTAAAATTGACAGAGATTACATAAAATTTCAAAATGGATTTTAGAGTACATTACTCTGTCTAAAATTCGTCTATACTCTTTATCAGTGGTTCCCAATTGGGGGTCTAAAACCATATGACTGGGGTTTGTGAGATTCAAATAAAATATAAAAAAAAATTTATCAACTTTTTTAATGAAATATACAGCTTATATAATATATATAGTCAGATGTTGGCAACTTATCCCAAACCCTAGACGATTGCTACAGTATTATTTCAAAAATGCCACTTTTATCTCACCATTAATAACATTTAATAAAAAACAATATAAAATTGTTATAATTTCTTAATTTGGCAAATTCTCTACTACTCCAAAATTATTCTATCCCAACATTGGGAACTAGAGAGAATATACAGTACATTTAAACTCTAAAAGTACCTTTAACCCGAATACTCCCATACAAATTTTTCCAATTTTTTGAAATTTCATTTTTTTTTGTTTTGAAAAATCATTTTGGCCCACTGTCAGTGACACAGGAGGCTAATCGGTGAAAACCCATAACTAATATACTCAAATGTTATATAATATACTAATTAATTTATTTTTTCATATTTAATTAACTTTGTTTTAATTTGATACGTGTTTTTATAATTGTAATGTGTGAATATATGGTCACACTGAGAGTATTCGGGTTAAAATAAATTGATATTTATATATTTTTGAATTCTGTGAATCTCTAATCAAATTTTAAAACTCAAAAAAATTTTTTTTTGATAAAATGTTTACTGAAGATTGAAACATTGAACATTTTTCTTGGATAGTGGTGGAAACTTTGTCAATTATATTTTCAACGACTTTTTTGTGATTATCAATACAACTCGTAAATATATAATTATCGAGTCCATTATTTTTCAACCTTTTCTCTATATTCTTCATGTCTTTGGTAGAAATAAGATCAGACTTATTCAATATCAGTACATAAGGTTTTTTTGATGTAAACTGTGCTAATTTTGAGGAATGACTAGAAAAGGGTATCTGTTGTATAATAAGCATTATTTATATAAATGATAAATACAAATTTAGAAAAATACTCTGGCGTCTCTTATTTCTATAATACAATCGACAGATGAAACCTTATTTTTGATGATACGTAAACCTAGTATTGAAATTTTGAAATTACATTTATCTTATTTAACCTTTGGCCATATGACCAGGAAAATATTTGAGAATGCTACTGTTGGGTATTCGAAACATTTTAATTTCAATTCAAATTTATTTACTAGTGTTTGTATTTGAACTTGTAACTCGCAAGGATTCAAAAAAATATGAAAGAAACTAAAGAAAGCTCTACTGATATTACGGAATCTAGTGATAAATTCGATACTTGCATTTCCCAGAATACTTCCACGGATACGGGTGTAACACTACTAAATACCTTTTTTGATGTTTTATTGAAAAACAAAGATTATATTGATCGCATACAGTAAATTTTGTACAAATTCGCATGCAAAAGTAAATCTGTGGTTAAAAATTGGTCGAGTTTTTTAATTGATATAATATTTTCAAAATTAACTTTAAAAAATTACATTTAATTTTGTGGTAGTTTCTCTGTACATTGTAATCTACAGTAAACCAGTTTGTAGCTCTCCAATCCTCTATATCCCTACTTTTTTTGGTAAAGTTAGTTCTATAAACAAATGGGACCAAGGTATGGAAATTATGTTGTATAAACTTACCACATGCCTATTTTGGGAAAATTAAGTCAATCCCAATATTAACTGACTAGTGAGAGAATAGTCTCTTTACTGGTCATTAAAGACAGTTTTTATCAATCCGAGTTGAATTTTAATAAAGGGTAACAGCATCTAAATTTACTAAATTTTGGTTAAAATGATAACCGCTGGTTTAATTGCATATTTTGTATTTTATTAAAAAAATATTCTAGAGAAAATCAATTAAATTGTTTAAAATCTTTAAAAAATCTAAATGGCGACATGGAGGCATTTTTGTTGAATAACAATATACATCGCTTGGTATCACTTATTTTTTGAACAGATTCAAATAGGAAACATAAACCCTATTTAATTTTTTTGGTTTTTCATATATTTGGAATTTTGTACTTATATTGTTATTAACATTAGTGCTTACTATTGAAAACATCCAAAAATAAATTGGAAGAGACACGATCCGATCTAACAATAATTACAAAGAAATGCAAAGAATTAAAGGTAAAAAATGTAAATATAAATCTGATATATTTAGTACAAAAGTAACAATTCGTTGTAAATACTAAATTCAATAAATTTCTTATTGTACATCAGAGGCTAGTATATATACGAGAAGAGCCATACGCACATAAAGACCGTATTCGACCTGTCTGAAGTAAGCTGCTCTAGGATCATTGTCTATACGTTTGTCAATCTCATCACATCTTGGTAGAGGGTGCATCACAATCATTTTCGTTTTAGCCATATACATTACTGTAGGGGTAACAACAAATTTTGGTTCCATCTAATAAAGTATTATTATTTTTTTAACTATTAAAACTTCAAAATCACTGCTTTCGTAATAAACCCGTGTTTTAGTTTCATTCGCAGAAAACCTTTCTTTTTGAATTCGTGTACAGTAAAGTACATCGCAATCGACGATAGCTTCTTCTACTGTTCTAAAACGTTTCTAAATGAATAAATATATACAATCTAAAAATATTTTTATTGGTACCTGTTCTATATTTCTCTTGTTTACATAATTCCACAATTCTCCCGAAATACCAAACCCATCATTATAAACATATCTCAAGGTGATTCGGTGGTTACAAAGAAGTTTAATTAGTGAATGAATAGTTCGTCCATTTGCTAAATCTCCCATTAATGTAATCTAAATTATGTTATTACATAAAATTATATTATAATAACAAAGTTCTAATCAAAAATAATTTTATCTGTTTTGATTTAAGCCCTTGCACGAATCAATTTTCGGAAAGGGTGTCTATAATGTCCAATAAAAAAATAAATCATTTCAAATTTTGGGAATTTTGATTAGATATTTACAATAACCTTTACATAAGATTAAACTAAAGAATTACCTATTGTAAAATTATTTATTTATATTCTTATTTTTTTACTTTATTTTAAAGTTTAAACTTTTATCTGATAAAAAAAAATTAAATACGAATTGTGAAATTTAATAAGCTTCAATTTTAAATATAGTATGAATTTTGACTGTATTTTCATTTTTTAAATGACAATTAGGGAAAAAGACTGGTTTTTTTTTGATTTCAAATATTTTCTTATAGATATTTGTCACATACACAAAATTTTTCATCTTTCACCTGTGGGCTATTTTTTGTTTACTCAAAAAAAGGTTTTTTATCACAGGTTATTACATATATTTAGTATGAGTGTCAGTAACATTTGACACTTCAATTTAATTAAAAATTTGGATATTCTTAAATAAAACATCAAAAAATAATTAAACTAATATTTTAGAGAAACCTTCCCCAAAAATTGAAGAAAACTACTATATCATTAGCCTTAACTCATAGATACAATTTTGAAAAGCGTTAGGAAAAATTCTGTATCAAATAATAATAATTGTTTTGATAAAATATATCGGAAAAAAAAAATATAAATACTAAATTACTTTTTTGACCGTGAAGGCGTCACTTATTCAGATTGAAAATTTTTGTGTGTGTTAACAGGATACAACTACCACCTGTAAATTTTTTTAAATTCTAGGGCAGTTTCCAATTAAAAAAAGAAGGGTAATTTGGGGTTTTGGCCCTGAAGATATTTTTTTAATTTTATGATAATGTTTATGATGTTAAAATCCGTATCAGCCCATATATTTTTTTAAATTCTCCAACTCGTTTGATTTTTAAAAAGAGGGACAATTGGGTTATATTTTTTTAAATTCTCCAACTCGTTTGCTCTTCAAAAAGAGAGACAACAGGGTTTGACCCGTAAGATGTGAGTTTGGGAGGTTGAAATTTATCTTATTATACGTCCCAAAAAAACTGTAATTGAAATGTGGACTTTATAAAATTCTAAGACTAGTAGTTATAGAAAATTATTAATTAATTATTATTATTGAAATAAACGATAACACAGACAAACAAAACATATATAAGTAAGAATGGTGATTTTATACAACATCTAAAATAGTATAACTAAATAATATTCAGTGAACATGTGATTTATACTTAATTAAATCCAATATGTTAATTTGGGCATTTGTTATAATAAATATATTAGTATGTTAGTATTAAATGTTTACTCCTGATAAAAAAATTTTCGCCCTGTTTCAAGTAAAATTACTCTCCATTACTTATTCAAACATTAACTATAAACCATTTTCAAAAAACTGTAAATTTGAGAACATGTACTAATATTATTCATAATCTTTAATGAATAACAAATACATACTATTAATCCATTCAAAGTTCCAATTTCATGTCTTATAGTAAAAATGTCAATTAAAGCCTGTGTTGGATGTTCTCCAATTCCATCTCCAGCATTAATTATCGGAGTATTGCAATTTTTTGATATTTTTGACAAGAATCCTTTGGTAGGGTGCCTTACAACCAATATATCACAATAACATTTCATAGTATTAAAGGTATCTAAAAAATAATTTAAAATGCAGTTTTCTCTAAAATTCGCCAATCCGCTATATTGCGATATTTTATTCTAAAAGTAATACATTTTATAATTAACCGGACCAAAGTATGAAAATTTTTAATTTTTCTTCCATACAAAAAAGAATTCAAATCTCAACATTCCAAAATAGAACATTGGTTATAAAATTCATACCCACGGCCCACTAATTATTTAACCATCCTTATGAAAAGTTGATATTTAACTAATAACGCAAAAAAGTAATATAAGTAAATAATAAGATCGAGGTTCCAACACTTTTTTCACGGCGAACCGGTAATAAATTGACTTTTAATTAATAAAAAAATTTTCAAAATTATTTCACATACCGAAATTTGGAAAACGGTGTAATAAGTATTTATAATAGTGCATCAACATTCCTTGGAAATCAAAATTTAAGCGGTCCGAGTAAAATTTGAACGTTTGAGGACCCCTGAACAAAAAATAATAATAAACAAAACCCGATAATTAGAAATGTGTAATAATATGAACAATACCTTCATAAGATTCTCCCTTATTTCTTGAAGACACACCGTCTTCATAATTAAGAACTGAACCACCCAATTTAAGCATTGCACTAGCAAATGAGTTTTTGGTTCTCGTACTAGATTCGAAAAAGATGAGACCAAGAATCATTTTATTTAAATTTGGTAAATTTTTCAATTCTTCAAACGATGAAAGTCTATATTTATCAGCTAAATTGAACAAGTCGTACATAGTTTTCTTTTCAATCGATTTAACAGTCAAAAAGTGAGAATACGACAAATGATTATTGTGAATATCATCCGTTAAAGAAGTTTCTGCATCTCTAATTTCTGAAACCACCTCCGAAATTGGTGTAAGGTTTGATATAACGGATTTATTAACTTGTGTATCAGTATATGTATCTGTTTTCTTTGTACATTTAAGAGTTTTTATTTGTTTGCCCATGCCTTGAGTAGCCAACAACTTTCCATTAGTATAAACAATAGATTTCCGCAAAACGACCTTTTTCAATTTACCAATAACATGCATTCCCTGGTAAGGAGTCCATTTACATTTGCTTTGTAAATTGGCTGCATCAATCGTCCATTCTTCAGACATGTCCACTTCGATATAAGTGTCATTTTGATCTGGTAAATTGAAAATTTTTTTGGGGTTTGTGTACATTCTTTCTACAATATCTTCTAGTTTGAATTTTCCATTGGATTGGTTTACTTTTGTCAACAGTAGCGGTAACATTGTTTCGATTCCCGGAAATCCAGGGCATTTCATTTTTTCCTTTTCATTTTTAACATGGGGCGCGTGGTCTGAGGCAAAACAATCAATATATTCTAAATTTTCCCATAGAGCAACGACATCTTCGTCTGAATTGAGAGGAGGTTTAACGGATAAAAAAGACGAATCACAATTTGGAGGTTTAATTAAATGATGCGGACAGACTTCACATGTTATATTGTAATTGTCTAGTTTTAATTTTTTTATTAGTTCTATTTGTTCCTTGGTCGAAACGTGACAAATATGAATTGGTTTTTTATACAAATGAGCAATTAAAACAATCGCCGGCATAGTTTGTCCTTCTGCATGAACACATAGTGGCATTCCTTGAGGTAAATTTTGTATATGAGAAACCCAATCAGCAATATTGTTCATTTTCAAGGTCGAATATGTATCGTTAAGGTACATTTTCATGGCAATTAAATTGGAAATGACGTTTGTACTCGCCTCAGAAGTAAAAAAATTTGTGTTTTTTTCAGAAGCTCCGAAATACAGACCGTAATCACACATTGCTTTGTCTTTAGCGCACGTTTCAACCAAAATAAGGGTAGACTCGTCCACGAGTGAGGGAATGGTATTCGGCATTGCAAGTATGGTGGTGATACCGCCACAAATGGCTGACGCAGTAGCAGTGGTGAAATCCTCTTTGTGTGTTCCACCAGGTTCCCTAACGTGCACGTGAATGTCAATTAATCCAGGAAGTTGTACAACAGTGGTACTATGTATCATGTCAATCGATGAAATAGAAGGTATCAATTCGTTGTTGAGCATATAAAGGGATTTCGATAGCATTTGTATATTTCTAACATCCGTAAAAACTGGAATATGTCTTTCAATAGCCAATTGTCTCATTTTATAGCCAGGTGTAAGTAAGAATGAAGAAGCTCTGTGGGACCCGTCACGAGTTGGTATATTTAGAATAAAGTCTATATTATTTTCGTTAATCAATTTTAAAATGTCCATTGTATTGGTATATATTTCTCCAGATTTATTTATAGTTTTATGTGGACAATGCGGCCATTCTATTGATTTCATGTCAATATTATTCTGTATGTAAAAATCAGCTGTTCCGAAACTTGCATGCAACTTGAAACCCAGTTTTTTGAACCTTTTCATGGAATTGATTAATTTTATTTTATTTTTATAAGACCCGATAGATACAAAAATGTTTTTCTTTGGTAAATGAATTCCTGCAGCCAATAAAGATTTCAAATAGGCTTTATGAACATCATCAGAGAAGGTGGCAACTTCTCCAGTACTATTCATTTCAACGCCTTTAAATATATCAGATCCCGTAAGTCTAGCATAAGAAAAAACTGGAACTTTGATTCCAACTCTTTGCCAATTGTCCAGGTTCTGTTTTTTTGGTTCCTCCTTCTTGTGTCGCAAAGGATAGACTATGGCTTCCGTGGCCAATGAAACAAAATCATTATTATACACTTTTGATATAAATGGAAAAGACCGAGAGGCACGTAAATTACATTCAATAACATACAATTGATTGTTTTTAGCTATCAGTTGCATGTTGAATGGACCGCATATATTAAATTTCTTGACAATTTTGTCAGTTATTTCTTTAATGTTTTCAAGGGTCAATTTATTTAATCTTTGAGGTGGGGTTACAAAACTTGCATCGCCGGAATGAATGCCAGCCTGTTCAATGTGTTCCGATATAGCATACGACAAAATTTTGCCAGATAGAGCCACCACGTCAATATCAATCTCTTTGGCGTCTTGAAAATACTTTGATATGACTACCGGGTGTCGAGGAGATAATTTGGTTGCAACATGCAAAAAATTATCAATATCATCTTCACAATGCACGACATTCATAGCTGCGCCACTGAGGACATAGGATGGTCTAACCAAAACTGGATACCCAACGTTAGTGGCAAATTCCTTGATTGATTCGATACTAGTCAATTCTTTCCATTGAGGTTGTTTTATTCCAATTTCATCAAGCATACGGGAAAACATGAATCTATTTTCTGCTATGTCAATGCTATCTACTGATGTTCCCAATATATGCAGACCTTTTCTAAACAAGTCAACAGCTATATTGTTTGGCAATTGTCCTCCCATACTTATTATTATACCGTTAGGGTTTTCTAAACGATACACTTCACACACAGTTTCAAAAGAAACTTCCTCGAAATAGAGTCTATCACAAATATTGTAATCGGTTGAAACTGTCTCGGGGTTATAGTTAATCATAATTGTTTTAAACTTCATCTGCCGTAGTTTGTTGACACATGAAACCGCGCACCAGTCAAATTCGACACTACTACCGATTCTATAAACACCTGAACCCAAGACCAAAATGCTTTCGACGTCTGTATCAAAATTAACATCATGAATATCATTTTCATTGTCACAAATTGTGTCACTAACAGACTTGTTTAGATCGAGAGCTACAGAATAGCAGTAAGTAAGATACAAATAATTAGATGGTGCCGGCCATTCGCCTGCCACCGTGTCGATTTTACGTACCACAGGGAAGATATTTAAATTTATTCGAGTCATTTGAATGGTCGCTTCATTATTTTTTATAATTCGCGCTATAAATCGGTCCGAAAATCCTAATAATTTAGATTTTATTAACAGCGAAGGATTCTCTACACATCCAAGTTTTTCCAAAACTTTGTAATGATTAATTATACCCAAAAGTTTTTCCAAAAACCACTTGTTAATGTTTGTCAATAAATGCACCTTGTCTACAGTATAGCCGCAATAAAAAGCCGAAGCAATGTAAAATATACGCACACTACTAGGAATTTGTAAATCCTGATCGTTTTCTAGTTTGAAATATAGTGGATCGAAACCTAAAATATTAGTATCACACATTCTAATTGCCTTTTGAAATGCTGATTCAAATGATCTATCAATAGCCATAACCTCTCCTACACTTTTCATTACCGTGCCAATATTGTACGAAACTCTAGAAAACTTGTCCATGTCCCATCTGGGTAATTTAACAACACAATAATCCAAACTAGGTTCAAAATTGGCGGTTGTTTTGTTGAGCGTGAGCTTATTTCTTATACTAGGTAAAGATGCATTTAACGATAAAACTGCTGCAATGTAGGCTATAGGGTAACCAGTAGCTTTACTCGCTAGAGCGGAACTACGAGATAATCTGGCATTCATTTCAATAACATAGTATTTCGCCGAATTTGGATCCATCGCATATTGAACATTACACTCTCCAACAATTGACATGTAATTAGCAATTTTTATCGAAGTTTCTCGTAAAGTATGATATTCTTCACTTGTGATGGTTTGACTTGGCGCAACCACTACCGATTCTCCAGTGTGAACTCCGACTGGATCAAAGTTTTCCATATTACATATTACCACACAATTACCAAATACATCCCGAATAACTTCGTATTCAATTTCTCTCCAACCAATTAAAGATTTTACAATTTGAATTTTATCAGAATACTGTAAAGCAATATTTGCTTGCGAACATAGTTCCTCCACGTTATACGCGAACCCAGAACCTAATCCTCCAAGAGTATAATCACTTCTAATCATTACTGGATAGCCCAATTCGCTAGCGATTTGTTTAGCATTATCAAAAGAACTGATGGTTCTACAAGTTGGAACGTTTTCACCAATATCCAACATTTTTTGACTGAAAACGGTTCGGTCTTCCGAATTTATAATTGAAGATAATTGCGTACCCAAAATTTTTACATAATATTTTTCCAAAATTCCACATTCTTGTAGTTGTATTCCACAATTCAATGCCGTTTGTCCTCCGAAACTGATTAAAATCCCATCAGGCCTTTTTTCCTTGATAACCTACATTTATATAAGTAAAATTATACAAATTGGACAAATACCTCTCCAATATATTCCATTGTTAATGGAAGACTGTAAATTTCATTAGCTATATGGCTGGTTGTTTGAACTGTTGCAATGTTTGGATTAATCAAAATTGTGTATACGCCAAGGTCTTTTAAGGCTAGCAAAGCCTGTGAACCACTGTAATCGAATTCACCCGCCTGCCCTATAATTAAACCTCCTGAACCCAAAACTAAAACTGATTTTATTGAATTATCGATAATTATTTCTGGGTTTTCAACATTCAGTTCACTTGAAAAGGTAATGTTTGAGTCTTCCGATTTGTTTTCTTTCATATAATGACGTTGAATTAAATAATGAAAATTAATTCTAAATTTTAATAAAAAACATATTAATGAATTTAGCATATTGTTCTAAGACGTTTCATACGGATTTATTATTAATTTCAAATTATTTATTTGACAGAATGTATAGAGCAGGAATGTCAGACTCAATTTGTTGGGCCGCACAATAAAAATCTTTACTCAAAAAATTATGTTAAAACTAACAGATTTAATTAATTTATAATAATTTTAATTCATAAAATGAAATATGATGTGTATTAATAAAAATGAGCCGAGGCACGCATAATTGACACCCTGGTATAGAGTATAGAGTGTATATTATACACTGTATAACCTTAAAATAAAGTAAAAATAGTACAATTCTAAAAATTGTTATAAATAGCTTAAATTCCAAAAAAAATAAAATTGTAAATGCAGATTTGGTCATTTTAACTGTGATGTATCATCACTGATGATATACATTTCAGATGAATTTTACCAAAATTACAAAGCATTGTAATAAATATAAAAATTATTATAACTAAGTTGTAGTTTTAGACTAAAATTATTTGAAAATAAAAAATTGCGTAGCAATGAAAAAAACCGAAGGAATCAATTATATAGATTTCCACCCATATTCATTTATTGGAAATTTGTAGACGTTCAATGCACATTATTTTTTAAAATTGTAGAATGATTATTTTATTTTTTCATTTTTAATGTTAATCCAACATTTGAAAAATATTGGTTGATAATATATTAAAAATTAGTTTTTACCGGGAATGCATAGATTTCTGGGGTTGAAATTTTGTATTTATATCAACTTGAATAATGTGTCTCTGAATAATTTTTTTTTTTTAATTGTACGACTGTTAATTATTTCAAATTTTTTTGTTGTTAATAAAATTATATTAAAAAAATAAATACTAAAGTACTTTTTTAACCATGAAGGCGTAACTTTTATTTATAATTAAAATTTTTATGTGTGTTAACTGGATATAATTGTATTATACGTAATTTTTTTAAATTCTAGGGCTGTGTTCATTTTTAAAAAAAGCGCAATCTGAGTTTTTGACCGTGAAAATTACCTTTTTTGAAGTTACCATGTATGATAATGCTTATGAATTTAAAAACCATTCCAGAATTATGTTGTATAAAATTCTAGGACTTTCTTAATTTTCACAAAAATGAGTAATTTTAGGTTTTGGCCATAAAATAAGATTTTGAAATTGAAAATTATTATAAAACTGATGAATTTAAAACTTTTTATTAGAAGGGGTATTTTTTATCATTCTAGGGCGTATTTGAATTTAAAAACGGGTTTGAAAGACAATTGGGTTTTTTAACCTTGAAGGACTCAATTCAGAAATTAAAATTTGAAATAAAACATGATTGCGGAAAAACTGTTACATAAATGTAGAATTTGTAAAACTCAAATTCCCTTACTTTTGTAAATAAACTGGAACAAATAAACAAATAGGCCTACATTTTTAACCATTTTACTTTATATAAGTAAGGATATTCGACTAATAAAAAGTGCTCTAAATAATTTTGAAAAATCCCAATCAAACTAGAGACTTTATATAAAAAATAGCAAAGTGTGCCTTGTCCTACAAAATCATACTGCACGTGAAGTAAAATATACATTATAATAATTTACTTGTCATTTTTTGCTTCCTTATTTTTTAACTTATCACAGGAATCCAAAAAGATTGTAAATATAAATTCAGTATCACGTGGTCCAGAAGCGTGTTCTGGGTGAAATTGTACACTAAAAAATATATTTTACTTCATTGTATATTTGTAAATTTAAGTTAACCTCATGTAAGGTTTTTCAGTGTGGTACATTCCTTCATTACTAAAATCGTTAGCATTAATAAACAATTCAGCCCATTTTTTATTCAAAGATTTTATATCCACCACATACCCATGATTTTGACATGAAACTCTACAATATACCGTATTTGTTAATATAACGGGTTGATTTTGCCCACGATGACCGTATCTAAATTGAATATTGAAAATATTTCGAATTAATTTGTAAAAATTTACTTCATCTTGTAAGTCGTTCCACCTGCCGCCAAAGCCATTATTTGATGACCCAGGCAAATACCAAATATGGGTACAATTTTTGACGATTCCATGATAAATTGAACATCTTCTATCAAATTTATGCACATTTCAGGGTTTCCTGGTCCACTACTTATAACTATACCGTCATAATCTAAAAATACCAAATGTAGTAACAATACAATACCAATAAAAATGTTTATTACCCATATTTCGTATACTCTTTCGATCGTTGTAAGGAACCACACGAATGCAAAACTTTTTATTTTTTGCCAAAATCCGCAAAACGTTATTTTTAATTCCACAATCTACAACTAATATTTTAGTATTTGCATCTGAATTATACGTTTTTTCATCCTAAAATATATATTTTATAAAAATTTAATTTTAATCAAAAGCATACTAACATGTAAATAAGTCAGTTTTTCAACCTTTAAATCGAATAAATATGGGGTAGGGGTCGTCGACGTCGATGTGATTAATTTATTATTTATGTGGTGAAAATTTGGAACCGTTCTCATCATCGTCAAAATCAACCTTAATGAAAAATCTGCTATTCAAATTAAATCTAAATATATATAACATGTATATCGAAAGTGAGCAAAGTAAAAGGAACGAGAGACGATGATCGCTTATGGTAGAAAAAATCCTAGGTTGAAAAAACATCATAAACTATTTTAATTAATTAAATTACTTTACATGTCACCAAAGAAATCAGGTCCATCGAATTTGTATCGAAAAAATCCAATTTAAATTCGTTCTCACCAAACGGAACAATCTATTAAAATGTAGTAATGTAAAAATATAATAAAAGGTACCTTGGCAAGTAAATTATTACTTTCTCTAATTATTTTGGTTAAAATTCGAGTATCAACATCTAAACGTATAATTAAAACATTTTATTTTAATTTACTTGTCAATAAGGGGACGTCGTTTGAAGCGAGCCAATCAACAAAGGTTTTCTTGGCAGAAAAATGGCAAAGTGATTCTGATGACTCAGCTACTACCACACCAGCAACTTGGATTTTATTAGATTCGAAAACTTTAACAATTCCATTTTCATCATAATCTTCTTCTGGAACTCCGTAATTTCCAATCAGCGGGTATGTCATGACCAGTATTTGATTTTTGTATGATGGATCCGTTAACGACTCAATATAGCCCACCATTCCAGTTTGGAACACTAAAATCAAAGTATTACATTTAAATAAGAAACATTTTTTATGAATAGTAGTTATATAAATTATGAGCAAGGGTGGCGATTTGTTGATACTATCAAATTTTTTAAAATATAAAAATGCCTAATTTGTAAAATGTAAACTGTTTACAATGACGCTTGTGAGTTTCAAAAATTTTTAATTTTTCTAATTAAGTATTCGAAAAAGGCGATTTTAACTTTATGTTGCTAAAATTTTAATTTTATATTTTGTCGTTGGATAAACATATTTCGTCTCGTAAAGTTGGTAAAATCCAAGTTCAAAAAAACAAAAAAAAAAAGAGAATTTAGCTTAATTTAGGGCTTAAGGGTTGGTAAAATTATATAATATCTTTTGTGCCAAAACCACAAATTAATTATTTTTTAAAAAAAACAGCCCTAGAATTAATAAAAATTTCAATATGAATAAGTGACGCTTTCATAGTCAAAAAAGCATTTTAGTATTAATATATTTTTTTTCCGAAATATTTTATTAACAAAACAAAACAAAAAATGTAAAATAATTAAACGTCCAAAAATTAAAAAAAAGAAAAGATTGTTCGGATAGAGCTTATTACAGTCGATATAAATACAAAATTTCAACCCCAGAAATCTATGCTTTATTGGTAAAAAATCATTTTTAATATATTATCAACCAATATTTTTCAAATATTTTAATTAAAATAAAAATTGAAAATGTAAATATTGATCTTACAATTTCACAAAAAATGTCCATTGAACGTCTACAAATTTCCAATAAAGAAATATGGGTGAAAATCTATATAATTCATTCCATCGGAATTTTTTTCATTGCTACGCAATTTTTAAATTTCTAATTCTCATTTTCAAAACATTTTGTATCAAATTTAAACTACAACAACGAAACTGAAAGTAATACAACTTTTTGATTATTATTTTTATATTTATTACAATAATTTGTAATATTTGGTAAATTCGTTTAAAATATATTTATAAAGTGAAGATTCCGTTAATTATTGATACATAATTGGTATTTTTAAGTATTTATTAGGGATTTTATTATTTTATTTTATTTTATTATTTTATATTTATTATTATTTAGGATTGGACTGTTTTTACTTTATTTTTAATATTATACACACTAGGGGTGTGAACGAATTTTTATATCAAAAGTGCACCTTTCCACCATATGAACATTTTGAAAATATTAAATTTGCACCCAATCTAATCTCTCAACTGCTAAAAAAACCCTGGGGCATCGCCTCTAAAGTTTTGAACAATATATCGCTCACAGTAACTAATATATGACAATTTTCTTAAAAATATTATTTAATTATATAAAAATTTTTATACAAATAGCTATAAAGATGCGCAAAATTATCGTCTAGCGGATCATTAACGCCGAATTGATAAAAAAACCGATTCCAATAAGAAAACTGAATAAATATAAAACAATACAAATTGAAAATTAATTGTTATGGAAATAATTATTACTATTAAAATTTACTATACAAAATAAATTAAATGATACAAAATTCAAGATGGAATAATTCACTTTAAAGTAAAAAGTAATGACGATATAATAAGTAAAAGATATGACGGTTCCACCTGAAACAAGTATGGGAACCACTCCTTTAAAGAATTGATAATAGTGAGTATATGAAGTAGAATTTTTAGGTTACATTTTCATATTGAATTTATTTTTTTGGTATAATAAAAATGTCCGCCCTCGGCAGAGCTAGGATGCTGTTGTACGAAGTACATAACAGTCAAGTTAGTTGTAAATAATAATCACTGAACAAAATCATGTGTAAAATATAATTGTTGAGTTGCTGGCCATAATTTTCACTTTTTTTTGATTATCATTGTAAATCTGCAAAATAATAGTCATCACAGTCAATGTTGTTATTTTTGTATATGATTCAATTTTCCTCCAAAATTGTGTAAATCTATTTGAATTATTCCAAATATTCCAAATTGATAGTAAAGTGTTTCAAATTAAAATTTGGATAAATGCACTCTCGATATTTAAAATTTCATGTCCAATTTTTAAAACTGTAGATCAGGGATTCTCAACCTTTTCTTTGGTGATTAAAAAATTTTCATTGCCCCTCATATAAAGTTGCTAAAAAAATTTCGTAACCTCTTTAATTTTAAATTTTAATAAAATGAAAAACTAATTTGAAAATTTCAACTTACACTTTATACGATTTACTATCTTACTATACTTATGATGCAGTGAATCGTAAGAACTTCAGGGCAATAATTATTTCGAAAAACAATAAATCCCTTATTTTCCTTACCATAGATGATGCACCACCCGTGGTGCAAAATACAATATTTTTATAACGTAATTTTTTCTCGTCAAACCATGATTTAAGGAAATATTATACCTATATATTATAAATCTAGGGCGAATATTTTAATGTTTCTCTGCAATAGCATTTAGATGGTCCACGAACAATGTAATGTAAATTACGGGTGCTGAATAGTTTGAGAACCATAATATACATGAATTACCCCATGCATATAAAATAAGGTTTTCTCTTTGGAATTAAAAAATACGCATGCTTTGAAAATAATTCAATTCGTTGTTTGTAGACGATTGTTCAGTAATAGGTACCAATTCGAATAAGCGACGTACCCACTAATTTAAAAAAGTATTTTATAAATCCATTGGTAACATTCAAAATTATCAAAGAATACCAAGTCGGTACTACATTATCACGTGCTGCATTGTATGATAATTTTTTGGGGTCAAATCAAAATGACATATAATGGATGGGACCTCGAACAACAAATTATACAAGTCATGTTTACATTAAAAACCAATTGCAATACAATTGTAAAAATTTAGTAAAAAAGAAAGCAATTAACTGTAAATAAGTTAAAAACATACACAAAAAAATATAAAGAGCGATAATACATAAATATCAAGAGTGACAAACCAATTTCGCCTGACAGTATTCGTTTTGCTCCCAATTGTTTTCCTTTCAAAATAATTCCATTATTCAATATTAACTGGTCCTTAGACATGGGTATATAATTACAAATTTAATATTTTTAAAGATTGAAATAATCACACATGAATAGTTTAAATATTTATTTAATTAGATCCAACTAAGTTTGTTTGACTTTCATAACAATTTTAACTTGAAGATTAGGTTGATTGTAGTTGTACAAATGGCCAAATTTTATAGATTTATAAAAATTGTGTATTATGATAAAATTTACATTTCTTCGGCGCCAATTCGATATAAAAAATTAATATTACAATATGCGATGCATTATACATTTGTATGAGTTATTTTGATATATTTAATTGTTGAGTTTTAGAAAAAGATCCAAAAAATTTTCAAAAAATCTGTCTTATTTCAAAAAACGGTTTTGATATAAACAAAGTACCTTGTTGTAATCACGGTACAATTTTATTAATTAACATATTAATTTACTTCTACTAATTAAATCTTAAATTTAGGGCCCTGTTTATTATACAGTCGACAAACTCAAAAGAAAAACTCAAATCGTCAATTTTATGCCTGTTCTACATTTAGAGATCGAAAATTATGTCGAACATTTCATTGGAAAGATGAATTTGAAAAAAAGATGAAAAATGATAATTTTCAAGATAAAATGATATTTTTGAATGCCATGTAATTATTTTTGAGTGTATGTTAATAATTTTATATAGACAAGCAGAACAAAATGAAATTCAATTAAAAATGGATAAAAATGTTCAAAATTTGCGAAAAAAAGAAAACGCCTCATTGGCGGTAAATATTTTTGTTATACTAATTTCAATTTTTCATTATAGAGTTTTATGTTTAACCGTGAAACTGTAGAATTTATTTCAGATTCGATCTTATCTATGGGATACAATGGTGTTATTTGCATTGGTACGCCAACGTAATTTATAATTTATATTTTTTGTAATCATTTACATTATAAATGTAGGGTTTATTATGAGGGCCTGGAAAAATACCCTGATGTAGATTTTATTTTTATGGATATTGACGAAAATAAGGTAATTTATTTTTGGTTCCGATTATAACTATATTTAGAATCCAGAACTGCATGGAAAAACTGCAAAAAATCCATTTATTCAATATAACGTGTTCAATAATCACTTTTACAAATCAAGCGATAAAGAAATTATTCAAAATTTCATTAAAAAACATAAAAAAATGGCAATTTTTATTGATCCTCCATTTGGTGGATTAATAGAGCCGTGGACGTGGAGTATAAATAATTTTTTGGAGGATCACCGAAAATTACACAAATCTAAAAATCGACTTCATTTGTATGCATTTTTACCATATTTTTTAAAACGATGGTTGAGCAAGTTTCAGCAAGTAAATATGATGGATTATAGAGTAAGTTTTCATTTATCAATTTTTTTTGTAAAAATTTATTATGAAGGTTACTTATGAAAAGAATCGTTTCAATAGATTTCACAAAAATTCTGCTGTACGAATTATGACAAATGCTAATTTAAAACTTTTCAAATGTTCTCAACCTGAGTACAGGTAAGCTTTATTCAGATAATAGTTCCATTATTTGAAGAGTCGGCACTTATCGTTATAATTAAAATTTAAATTAATTGTTAATATTTAAAAAATTATTAAAATTTTGGCCATTTTCACCTAAAACCTAACCATTTTTACTAAAAATCCAGTTTTACCAACCCTAAAAGGAAAAATCCAGTCTTACCAACCTTAAAATAAAAAAATCAGTTGTACCAAAACTTAAGGGAAAATTCCAATTTTATTAACCCTTAAGTGAAAAAATCAGTTTACTAACTTTTTAGGGAAAAATCCACTTTTTCAACTATTAAGGGATTAATCCATTGTTACCTAAAGAGTTGGTAAAACTTATTTTTTTACTTACGGGTTGTTAAAACTAGAATTGTGCCTTTTAAGGTTGGTAAAACTGGAATTTTTCCTTAAGTTTTGGTAAAAATATAAATATTTAAATTATATATAATTATTTAAGTTAATTTAAATATTCTAGGGGTGATTTTATGTAAAAAAAAGGGTAAATTGAGTTTTTAAATAAACGTTTACACTAAAAAACTTATATATATAAAATTTTTGAAGTTTATCACTAATCAGAACCGAATTTACCAAGCTCGAGGTCATCTGAAAATACAAAATAGGACCTAAGAAAATTTGCAAACGATGCGTCGTAGTATTATAAAACCCATTGACATTTCTCCAATGCCCTTAATTGACATTTTAATTAAACATTTAAAATAGTTGATATTCAAGAATATAATGTTTTTTAATGCTTAATTTGGCAAAATCAGGCCAACATTTACAAAAATGTAATCAATACCCCAAAGAAGTTATGGCAGGTTCAGAACTCACTTGATGAGCCGATTTTTTAGATTAATTAAATCTTAACCTTTAAATTTTAATGTTTATTTACTAGAATATGCGAAATATGCAAGATTGTGGTACACAAGAACAATATTCATTGCAAAAGTTGTGGCAAATGTGTTATTATCGTGATATAAATATTGACCTTTTTAATTTTCTTTAGCACAATGAAAAAAGACAACACTGTTCAAAATGTTCTAGGTGTGTTAACAGTTTAAACGCTTTTACCCATTGTGATAATTGCAACGCTTGTGTTAACAAAACTCATAATTGCGGAAAATCGGGTATTTTGCTTTTATTAAATGTATGCAGCGAGCGTCCTTATATTTAACTCCTTTATTTATAACTCCATTAACTAATAATTTCGTATTATCCTAACTTATATAAAACTCTTGTAAAATTTTTTTACCATATTTTCAGGAGTGTTTTTAGGGAATATTTTTGTATTAAATTTTAAAGATGGTTCCAATTTTTTAATATTTTTGTTCCATTTAAATTTAATATTACACAAAATTTAATTCTGTCTTTTTACGAAAGATACATGTAATACACTTTGTGTATAGATAGACTTAAAAAACCAATATATAATACAGTTTTTCGAGGATTAGATTTTATCGTCAATTAGATTTCAGAAATTGAGTCATTCAGAGTAAAAACCCGAATTACTCATCTTATCTTTAAAAATAAAATGAGACCTAAAATTTTTTAAAATCAACATTCTTATACATATTTTAAAATGATGAACATTAAATGATTTCAATTTTAATAACTTATATCTTTATGTTCAAAACACCAAATTACTCATCCTAACTTATATAAGTCTTTGTGTGTATGTCTGTATGTGTATTATCGTTATTTTATAAAAAAACCCATAAATAGTCCAAGAATTTAAAAAAGATCACATTTCATACAGATTTTTTCAGTTATAATATATACAAATTTTCAATGTTACATTAAGCATTCATTTTCAACAAAAGAATTTACTGTTTACCCTTTTTTTGGGGAAACTATTTCAGTAAAACAAAAAATTTGATATAATTAATGATTCTAGAATTTAAAAATAAACAATTGTCTTCACACGTTTGGGAACCATTCCTTTCAAAGATTGGTAATCGTGAATGGTGGCATTTTTGTGTAAGATGTCATTTTTTTGGTAGAATTCGAGAAGTCCATCCTCAACAGAGCTAGGTGCTGTTTGTATGAAGTACAATACAGACAAGCTAGTTAGTATATATTACACTGGGAAACATTTTAACACTTTTAAAAAAATTTCTTTTAGCTTTTATTTTTAAATGATAAGCTGAGTTGCAAAATGTATATTCTGAAAGAAAGGGAGAAATCTGTCTCCTAGTTACCGAAATAATCTCACATTAATATTGATTTATAAAGAGGACAATTGCATTTCTTATATCATTAAGCGAACTATTTTGGGTATCGAATATATTTTAAATACATAATTAAATATTTTGAATATAATGAAACTATAAAAATTTTAATTATACAATTATAATGAAAAAAAAGGGGCATAATTTACCCTAATCATAGGTTTTTTAAAGAATTTCTGTTACCTTTTTTCACAGTGCAATCTACATGAAAAGACAAAAATATAATCCCATTACACAAAATTATTGACAACAAGGATTTTTTTTAATTTAAGTTTTAATAATGACAAATAAATATTAAATATATCCAGTTCTTTTCATCGTAAATGTCTAAAATAAAATGTATAAATCTATGTATCTGGATTTTATGAAAATTTAATGTTACATTTATGATTTGGCAAAAAATATATTCTTGTTCAGGTGGAAATTATTAAAAATGAATAACATACTATTTTCACATTAATTAAATTAAAATTAACCTAAAACTCGACCTCCAAAAATATTCACCGAGCATATTTATCATAGAGCCACCTTGAAAATTACGTTCAAGAGGTTTGAGAATTTGATGATATCTTTCGCCGTGCTCATCAGATCACGCACCACATTTATCGACAAATTTTTCCGGATGTGAATGTAACAGATGAATATTAATGCTTAAGTAGCAATTAGCACCTCCATATGACTTAATAAATTCTTTGATAATATTTTTATTATAATATATTACAAAATAATATATTGATGGATTGCGTTTGTTTCCCAAAAAATCTGAACATAATAATTTGAAGGCATCCCAAGCTTTCTTTTTGGATATTGGTAGAGATTCCGTAAATTCTTCTGATTTGAATAATTTTGTAAGTTTAGGTCCGGTGACGATGCCGTTTGACAATTTAGCATTTGTTAAATGTGCTAATACACAATTTTACGTGGAATTGATAGTTTATAAAAATCTATTGGTGTGGCTCTCACGATATAACATTGTAAGAAATTGGCGTGCAAATCCTAACTTCAAGTGCAATGGAGGAGAAATTATTTTATTTTTTGAAATTAGAGGAATATTAATGCAATTTTATTCACCCAAAATATGTTCCAGAACTGGCCAAGATTTTCTAGTATAGTGATCGTCCCTGTATCGTGAATCAAATAAGCATAGATAACATGGATATTTTGAAAATCTTCCATTTAAACCCATTAGAATATTAACCACCTTTAAGTCACTGCATACCATCCAGTCATATTTTTTATAGTCAATAAGACATAAAAGATCCTCAAATGTGTTGTAATCTTCCTTCAATGTCTTACCATATGCCAGTGGTATTGGTGGATAGATATGTTTGTTATAAATTAAGACAGCTTTAAAACTATGTGTCGATGAATCCATAAAAAGAAACCACTCAGGAAGGAATATGCTGAATTTTTAATTCGATCAGTAAATTATTCAAATTTTGAACATAAACAATGTCACCAGATTAGTTAAAAAATTGTGAAAATTCGAAATTACGTGATCTGTGATACGTTCATCGGACATCATTACACGTAATACCGAATTTTTTTAAAAATGTAACCATTATCTCTGACTTTGATAATTGAAGCACCGCTGAAAGCCTATTTAATTCAGATTGGCCTGGTTTTTCTGGACTATATAAATATGACTGACTGGAGGAAACAATGCTTTCTTTAGAACTTTCATCAATAATGCACAAGCGTTTACTCCTGACTGGTTGAAGAGAGGATTGAATGTTTAAAGAATCATTTAACAATGGTTTAACCGTGATGCTTGGTAGTGTTAAAGGGTAGATAGACAGAAATAACACTCGGTGGTTATTTTTGGTTTTTGCCAATTTCTTGAATTTTTAAATTTTTTGAAATTTTTGTTAACAGCTGCATGATACGTTCCGCAAACAAATGTTGGTATCCACCATAAAAAATAATCATAAGATGTTATACATTTTTTCAACTTTAACTCGAAATGATTCAAAATTGATAGAATAATTTTTTTTGATTTTAATAGACGTAAACCACAAATTAGACAAAAATTATTTGATTTTAAACAATAAAATGGTCATTCATTTCAATTTTAATCGTAATTGTAATTCAAATTTTAAATAGTGAAATAACTTTATATTAGTAACTTAACGTTTATTGGTTATAATTACAGAAATAACATTTATTAATATTAATCCTTAATTATTAAATTAGTCATTAACTACGACATAAATATTTAAAATTTTTTCAGAAATGGAAAAATTATAATCAATATATGCATATAATTTTATTTTTAAAAGGAAATTTTTTTCAATGTTATGTATATACAAATGTGTTTTTCGCATGTCGCATATCAAATCATGATGTGGTAGTTGAGATTCTGATTATTATCAATATTTTTCTTGATGAGGAACGACAGGATGACTCCAAAGGGTGGTACCCTTTGGAGTATCCCAATTTGGAATTTCAGGTCATCTGAGATAATGTGTAAATGATACTTTGATAGTCCTTTTTGCCAAACCTAGTTAAAAATCCAGCAATTTTTTATTAGAATGAATTTTATGTTATGGTTTAGTAAACGTAGTTTTTTTGAAGGTTAAGTCAAGGTTATTCAACATATTAAATTTTAAACTTTGGTTAAGAGATGAGAGAATGTGTGAATTTTTTTCAATCCTCGTATATTTGTTTTAGCCAATACTTGTTTGTAATGGATTTTTTGCTTGGTAAAACTACTATTCAAGTAAACTATTGACGAAATTCCAAATTGTTTGAAACATCCGTCAAAGACAAACTATATTTTCTTTGAACTACTTTATCTCCTGATTTATTTATCAAATATGTAAAGTAGCAATCTTATTGTAATTTATTATTTATATATTTAGAAATGGGATGCAAGAACTGCAAAAAAGGCGAATGTGAGATGCGAAGGGATTGTCCTACCAAAAGAAGAAAAATTAAAATGGCTAAATGTGTATCTAAAGAGTAAACTACCAACCTATTCATTTTTTGTAAAGTAAATTCATCAAAGGCCATAACGCGCTATTATATTTTATTTTAAGTTAAAATTTCGTCTAACCTTACTTTTCATAAATGAAACACATTTAAGTTGATATTAACTGTTTGAATTGAAATACATTTTGTACAAACAATTTGAGTTATACTTTATAAACATAATTATAAGTATAATATCCGTATTCAATTTTTTAGTTAGTTTTCCGATATGAGCTAGTCATTACATCTATGAGAATATGTTTTATTTGAAGATACATGATTAAACTGAATCACTTGTTAAACAGGCAACAATTTTTACAAGGGTTGTTAAGATTGCGTCAAAATTGTTGTACCATAAATAATTATGAAAATGAGAAAAATAACATAAATTTTTTCAATTCACATAAACATGTCAATTTGTTAGGGCGCCCTATAAATGAAAATGATTTCTAGCATAGGTTAAAATGTAATTTTATAAAAACGGTGTTAAATATAAAAATTTTAATTGAATAAGGAAAAGTTTTAAGTTTAAAAACGGTAAGTTTGTGCTCAGTGTCAACGAAAACATTAAAAATAGGTTAACACTTAAAAACAAGACGCGTTCATACATAACAATTTTTTATTGAGTTGAGATTTAACAATGACAAAAAATTGTAAAATAATTGCAAACGGGACAGCAGTAACGTATGACCCCAACAATTTAAATATTGTAAGTACTATTTTGAAAGAGTTGGACGACACACGTTGTTAGAAAGCAACGGAGTCATTAATTTAATTTGGCCATGTGATACTAACGATTTAAAATTGTTTATGAAGATTTTGAAAAAAATGGGAAATTGAAAAGAAACGGTGTGTTAAATGATGAAAATTACAATGAAAAACGTTTAACAATATATTGTGAACCATCATATAGCCGATTCTGCATAATTGACCATAGATTTTCAATTGGAGATAAATCAGGAGAATAAGGAAGCCAACCTAGTAATTGTATTGATTCAGCAGCAAACCTTTCCCTTGTTTTTTTGCTCACATGAGGTCTAGC